>JASDQU011028106.1:0-15084 GCA_032191745.1 Picea mariana
TGTATGAAAAACCCTCTGCATCCAATAAGGTATTTTTCATGAAGTGATTATTTAATATGAAGATGTCAGAAGGTGGGTCTTTCGTAAATCATTTAAATGAATTTAATATGGTTACTGATGAGCTAAGTTTTGTAAAAGTGGACTTTGATGATGAGGTTAGGGCTCTTCTAATCTTGTGCTCATTTCCAGAAAGGTGGAATGGATTGCTCATGTCTATAAGTAACTCTATCTTTGGTTCAAACACTCTAAAATTTGATGATGTTGTTAGTGTTATCCTTAGCGAGGATATGCAATGGAAAAGCACATGTGAGACATTAGGTAATGCGTTGGTTGTGGAGAATAGGGGAAGACAAAAGGATAGAGGAAAGGTCTCAGGGAACCGTGGAAATTATAGGAAGGGAAGATCCAAATCTAGACTAAGAAATATAGAGTGTTGGAATTGTGGGAAGAAAGGACATTTGAAGAAAGACTGCAGAGCTCCAAAGAAACAAAGAGATGGACAACAAGAGAAAAATTAAGAAGAAAATGTAATAGGTGATGTGTTACAAGATGCTTTGATTCTTTCAGTAGATAATATTTATGAGTATTGGGTAGTAGATTCAGGGGCTTCATTTCATGACAAACACCATAGGAAACATTTTCTATATTATGTTCAAGCTGATTTTGGACAGGTTCATGTGGGTGATGATGCACCATGCAAAATTGTTGGAATGTGTTGGTTAACTACTTTATCTACTATGATCTTACTTTACTATCATAAGTTGACCCAGGTTCATATTTAACAAGCTTTCAACAAAATCTCTCTAAAACTATCGACCCCCATGGTAAACCAGAAGGCAACGTAGTACACAAGGTGTACTGTGTAGTCTCACCTGAGATAGTTCTATGGGTGGGTGGTTGGAATACTCAGACGCTTGCAGCATGGGAATAAGTGGGGATCTGTGGTTGTACCTTGTGATCTTCATTTATTTAGTCTAACATATTAATTAATCAGTCACTCTTACTCATGCATGTGAAATCTCAGATCTAATTAGTTCCTTAATTCATTTATCTAGCATTTAATCATTAACAACGATGGGGATGCATAACATTCAGTCACATAACACAAGTTTTACTGTGGTTCACCCCATCCTGGGCTACATCCACAAATATTTTCCTCTCATGCTCCTTTATTATTTCTCAGAAATATATCACGCCGCGCGCATTTACAGACTTAGATATTACAATCTCAACATGCTTCACGATCCCTGTGAGGCTGACTAGATCGCACCAGGATCCTTATCCTATGATCTAACCCTCAAGATTGATTTGCTTGACTCTTCTCTAGATTATCGACGTACAAACTGTTGCAGTTCTATCCTTTCTCTCCTTCTCCATCTGTCTCCCTCTCCCTATACCTCCTAGGTACTACTTATATGTATTCTTGGCTTATCGACCATTACAATATTTTGCAAAAACCCTAACCCTAATGTAGTTAGGTCTCCCTTGCATGCGTGCCTCACATACTTCCCTTGTACATGATACTTTTCCTTCCAGCTGCCTTTTCTTCCACTTCATGCTTTTCTCTCCAAAAATGGCCTTTTCCCCAAAATGGGTCTATGCCAAATAGGCCCCCAACACTGACATCATGGCTCATCCCAAGTCACTATCTAACTCTCGTGTCTTCCACTTATTATGCCAGTGATTCGTACATGTCTACTATCCGTTGGCACTTCTCCTGAGCCTAGCTTCTCTTTGTTGTCATGGCTTTGACCACCTACACAGTGAATGGTGGTATTAATATCTCATCCCCCTCTAAGACTATTTGTTCAAGGCATACTTTCGCTGCGTCGATTTCCATGACCAATTGTTTTGTATTTTCCTGTAAGGGATCCAACTGACTGTTACTACGCCTGTCGTGCGATTTTCTGTGCCTGTACTGTTTTTTCTTCTGCCTAAAGGTTCTTCATTTATGTGGTTGTCTTAATATTCTCTGGAAGGGACATTGTCCTCTGTCACTACTTGACATCTGCCATTGGTGTGTGCAATTTATGTTCCTTCCCTTGCAACTCTTGTAGGCTCCCATATTCTAATAGTTGGGTCCATAGTTGGCCACTTTTATCTAGTAGTTCTGGCACCCTATATATATTCTACACGATGTTCTCTATAGTTTCTATCATGTCTTGCTCTCTTTGCACCCGGATTGCTGGGGGAGTCATAGGTACCACACGCTCCTCCAGTTCCTTGATATGCTCTTTATATTGTTGTAGAGTCTGCACTATCTTTGTTATCTTCTCCTATGAATATGTTTCCTTCGATAATGTGTCATCTGAGAAATATTGAAAGAATGAGTCTATCTGGGTCTCCATATAGTCCACTTTTCACTACGCTATCTCTTTCCTCTTCCCTTCCTGAAAATCAAAATACCTATGCGATGAATCCGAAAGAACCTTCTGATCAAAAAAATGGTTGCAAAAGTCTTAGAACAGAAATAATGGCTTCCTTCAGTGCCATATTTTCTTCATGCGCTAGTTGTAGATTCGTCGTGTCAAACCTTTCTCTGGACTGAATCTCTTATGCGATGCTAACCTATAACTTATATAGTGCTTTTGTTGGTATCTTGAGCATCGCTAAGTCTAACATTTCAATATCCTTCACTGGATTCTGCGTCATTTCCTCATCGATGAACATCATATCTGGTGTTATGATAAAGTTAGCACTTCCCTCTACTATGATTTGTACTATTTCTCCAACAGGTTCTCCTTCTCTTACTGGCGTCAGTTTGTCCTTTTTTTGTTGTTCCGCCTTGATCCTCAACTATTCTAACATGGTTGTTTACCTATTGTACCTATTCCAAAATTGAAGCTCTATGGTATTCCACATTTTCCCATACTTTTGACAGTCGATCTTCTACTGTCATGGCTATCAGTTCTACATCCTTTGTTGTCAATGACGTTTCCATTTGTTTCCTATGGGCCTTTTCTTTCTTCCTGATGCCAGTTACTTGCTCCATTGTTCTCTTTGTATGGGCATCTGGCTGTTCATATGCTTTAGGAATCTGTGTATCCATTCCATTGTCCTGCTCAACTTCTTCATCAATGGTTACATCTTGTGCCTATGTTTTCACTTCCTCTATACTCACTTGTCCTGTTGGTCCTCTCGGTGCTTGCTCTGTATCTTGTGGACCCTGTGTCGAACCACATTGTGACTTATTTTGTGTCCTAATATTCTTCTGAATGGAACTGCTTTCCCCCCTATACCTATTGTTGTTTTCTTTTGTTGGGTAGCATCATTCCTACCTATCTATTGCGAGGGTAGTGTGTTATCATGTGTCTGGACTTGTACTGGTGGTGTTTCACTTGGGATCTCTGGTACTTTCCACTCCCCATTCCACTCTTATACCTCCATGTGGATGTCCTTCGCCGTCACGCAATACTTCAGTTGCAACCACTCCTTGGTGCGGTCCTTCTTTTCCTGTAGCCACATGTTGTGAAATGATGTGGGAAAATTGGCTATCTGTCCATACTCTTGGACAGTTTCTGGTGAGATCCATCATGTCTCTATCACGCAAATATGTCTCTGTTTGTTAAGTACTGTGCGAACATGTCATTTTTGAGTTTATTTACCTTGGGATCTGCGGTGCTTCGCAGCGATGTGTAGTGAGCTGAGCCACATTTTCCTATCCTTGTGAGGAACATCATATATGTTGGTATGCACAACCCTATAAGTGCAATGAGGAAGAGTAACCATGAATAGTGGAACTTGGAGCCCTAGTATTTCACATCCTTACAGTCTTCTAGGAATGATTTGAGTATGTACGAGGCCTAACTCATTGAGATCCCCTTTGCACACTATGCCACAACTGCTACTACTCTGACGAGCACTTCTTATTTTAGACACTTGCACATTAATTTGCAACCGAGCAATCTGGTTGCAAACTGAGTTGTAGGATCATTGATCTCATTGATCATTATTCCTCTATTCCCCCTCTCTGTGCCATACTTCACTTTAATATCAACGGAGATGGCCTTTTGCTGAGTCTTTTCATTTAGGTATTGCTTTGTCTTCTCCCCATCTGTGGGTAGCCCTGTAATCTCTGCGATGAGGTCAAAATTGATCGGTATTGGCCTGTACATCCATAGGATTCCTCCATGCACCCTCTCTAGAAGTTGTTTAACACATGCATTTATGTATTTTTAGTGTCCAAAGTGCGGTATGTCTAAGAGGTTCATGAAACATGTGTGTATAGGCCTAGGATCCACTGTGCAGGATCCCACAGTGGTGCGCCTGATGGGCCCTCTCCTCTTCTCTCTAGGTATCTCTACGATGCCAAATCTGAGAACTTTGTAGCATCTAAAACATCGTGGTTGGAGTATTTAAGGTTGTTGACTCCTCCCACCATGTTATCCTCAGTTTTCACTTCATTGGGAATTTTTTACATTACTATACTTAGCTCTGCCTGAGTGAATTGTATGCCCTGCATACTAGTTTATTCTCTTAGCTTCTTTTTCCCTTGTGGGGATGGTACTCCCCCCTCTTGCTCTAGTTTTGGCTCCAAGACCTGCTGCATGGATTCCATGGTCGGTTCTGCTTCCTATGGCCATTTTCCCCTGGATGCGTCAGATTCCATCCTCATGACATCCTCTACTAGCTGCTTGGGCTCCTGTCTGGATTCTTTCTCCTCCTCCACATGTAATGTGGTTTTCCCGTATTCTGGTGTGTGAATTTCTTCCACATTCACCACTGTCGAAATCTCACTAATTCTTCCTTGTGGTCCCCGTGTATTACTCTGGGTGCTTCGTCTAGTTCTGCTTGGTGCTCCAACCTGTGGTGGTGACATGGTTGTTAAATTCAAATGACAAGCTCTCAATTCATTGGTTGGTATCGCAATTACACACTCTATCATGCTTTCACTCGACTCAGTGTTTTTATCCTTATCAAAAAATAACAATGGTTCGGTTTTCCCCCCTCTTTCCGACTTTATAGCATGTTGGGGAAATTACAGTTGTGTCACACTAGTACTTGCCACTTTTTCCCTTTTTTGTTATGTTTCTTGCACATAGTACCTTTTTAATCGTTTAATATTTCCTCTGCATGTCATGTTTTTTGAACCCTGGTTTTCTTGCAGCGCCCCGTTTCGTCTGCCCAATCTTTTTCTATCGAGGCTCTCTATGTTCAGTTCTTTTTTTTTGCGCATTAACTTCCTAATTACTAGGAGGTCCACTATCCCTATACAACTTCAGTCAACTCCCATTGATCATTGCTTTGATTTATGTACCTCCTAAGTTTTTCAATTGTACAACGCCCCCATCTTTGATAGTCTTTACTTCATATGGTCCCAACCAATGCATTATGAACTTTCTTGGGTGTTGAAGAAATTTACTATCATATACCAAGACTAGGTCTCCTTTCATGAAACTCTTCCTTTTTATATATCTATCATGCCAAGGTTTTTCCCTTGATTTCTATACTTCTTGGTGAAATCTTGCTAGGATCATATATTCTTTCATATCCAAGAGCTGACTTAGTCGTTCTTTGATTGCACCTTGTTCTATCATGTTGGTGATTGTTGCTATGCATAGGCTAGGTACCAAAAATTCTAATGGAACCACTGCTTCTTGTCCATAAAACAACCTAAATGGTATCTTCCATGTCAAGTTTTTGCATGTAGTCCTGTATGCCCACAATATTGCTAGTATCTTCAATTCCCAATCATCCTTGTTGACATTGCAGATCTTTGTCAATGCATTCTCTAGGATCTTATTAAAGTATTCCACTATTCCATTTGTGTGAGGGTGATATGGTGTACTCTTTTGATGATAGACTTCAAACTCCTCGATCATAGCCCTATTAGTACTATTAATGAAGTAAGGGCCTTGGTCACTCATCAGAATCCTTGGGCATCCAAATCTAGTGATCACTTGCTAAAATAGGAAGTGTTTTGTTGTTTATGTGCTGCAATCTTTTATTGGAGCTTCTTCTTCCCATCTCGTTATATACTCTGTCATAGTAATGATATACCTTGCTCTTGACCTCTTTGTTGGTGGGTTAATTGGTCCTACAAAGTTTATTGCCCATTTTTCAAATATCTGCAAGGTTACTTTTGGTCTTAGGGGCATCTCATCTTGTCTATTAGGTTTACCAACCCTATGGCATACATAACATCTCTGGAATTAGTCCTTTACATCTTTGTGAATGGTCAGACACCATAGTCCTGCATGCAATACCTTTTGTGCAGTAGCTTTGCCTGCATAATTTCCTCCTGCTATTCCCTCATGGGCCACTGCTAAAATCCTAGGTATATCATGTTCTAGTACACATCTTGTCAAGATGTTGTCTACACCCATATTGTATAAGTGTCCTGCAATCAATTAATAATTTGCATCTCGGACTAGCATAATTTTCTTCTATGTAGTGTTGAATTCTTGTGGTGCAGTCCATGTACTCAAGTATTGAACAATGTCAGCAAAATATTCAACAACTACTTGTACTGAACATAATTGTGCATCAGGGAAGTTGTCCTTTAAGTTCATAGGTTCCTCTCCATTTAGTGATCCTTGATAAGTGGTCAGGTCGTGCATTCAAGTTTCCTGGTTTGACTATCACTTCACAGTCAAATTCCTGGAACAACAGTAAACATATACAAATTCTCCCCCCCAACACTAACCTATTAACTAGGTATTTGAGAGTTGAATGATCTGTGAACATTTTAAAGTGTTTCTCAATTAGGTAGTGTCTGAACTTTTGTAGTGCATAGACCATAGCTAGGCCTTCTCTTTCTGTGGTATTGTAATTCTCCTCTGACTCTGACAATTTTCTACTAGCAAATGCTATAGGATGGTCCAAGTCCCCTGTTCCTAGCTATGTCATAATAGCTCCAAGTGCTATAGTTGATACATCTACATGCACATGAAATGTCTTTTCCCAATCCAGGAATACTAGTATTGTTTACCATCTTATCTTTTAGGGTGTCCAATCTTCGTTGACAGCCCTCATTCCACTGAAATTTACTATCTTTCCTCAATAGTTTATCCATTGGCGCAGTGATCTGCACATACCCTTTTATGAATTTCTTGTAGTAGCCTGTGTCCCAATGTTTCTCACAATTAACGTACTAATTTTGGTAGTGGTAAATTGGCAATTACTGCAATCTTGGCAGGATCTACTAGCAAGCCTTGTTTGCACACTATATGGCCCAATAGTATCCCAAAAGGTGTCCCAAATATGCACTTCTTGATATTTAGTGATATCTGACACTTCTCACATATTTCCAACATCATCCTTGACACCTCTACATGGTCCTTCAACAGACTGTATACTGTCCAATCATCGAGGTATACTTCTAAAAACTGATGGATGAATTCTTTAAACGTAGCTATGACTATCCTTGAGAATATAGCTGGTGAGTTCTTCAGCCCAAAAGGCATGACTATGTACTAGTAGGATCCCCATTCTATGGAAAAAGTGGTCTTGTACCTGTCTTCTGGGGATATCTTGATCTGATGGTAGCCTGAGAATCCATCTGTGAATGAGTATTCTTCTTGGCCTCCTACATTCTCTAATACCTCATCTGTGAAAGGGGTAGGGAAAGAGTCATGTAGGAAAACATCATTTAAATTCCTCAGATTGACACATATCCTTATCCCTCCCTACTTCTTCTCCCGCACTACCTTAGGGCTTACCCATTCAGATTCCTCCACTGGCTCTATGATTCCAACCTCCAACATCCTGTTAATTTATGCTTTTACTTTCTTCTTATATATTGGGTTCAGTCTATATGGTCATTGTATGATTGATCTAGCCTCAGATTTGAGAGGTATCTTCATCTATCCTAGCTCTCCTACTATGCCTTTCATCTCTGTAAAGTTTGTTGGGAACATGGCACTGTACTCGCGCAGTAACTCTGTTATTCTTTCTACTGTTTGCTCATCCCAGTAGTCTCCAATGCTGGCCATTTTGGGATTCTCAGTTGTCCCAATGTTGACTTTATTCACCTTGATCGGCGCAACAAACAATTTTGATTCCAGAGGTGGACCTTCCACCCCTCTTTCACCTTCAACTTTTTTTATCTAAATGTTTCGCGGGTCCTCTTCATCTAGTGCTTCTTCCTGCACATGGTAGTATGATAGTAGTTCTTTCACTTTTTGTTTGTTTTGTTGTTGATATTCTATCATAAGTTCAACTTATGGTTCCTTAATGAATATCACCCCTCTGATTTGTTTGAGCATTGAATCTATGTTGGGGTTCTCATGTTCAAATGAGAAAGTGACTGTAAAGTTTTGTTGTAACATTGTCCATTATGTAGTTCCTCTGCATAGTTCTTGGTCCACATACTAGTTTTGTGGGATTCCTTCTAGTGTATGAATAAAGTGGTGAGGCCATTCCTCTAGTGTTTTCATCGTCCATAATGTTCTACACTTCTCCAAGTGTTCCAAAGGTGACCCCTTTCCATCATATCTCTACATCATTCTGCTCTTCTGCTCTGCGCTGAATTTAAAGCACATTAATCTTTTGCATTGGCACCAATACTTAATGATTTATTTGTGCGCACCCCACCATCTTGTAGGTGTTTCCTTGAGTGTTATATCTAGAGCTAAGAGCCTTTGATTTGGTAACACTTCATCTTCATATCTTGTTAATCATTCTTCTAAGTTTTTCACCCCATGAAAACTAGGAGGTTCTCTTATCTTTGTACCTACCCATCTTACTACGTGGTCTATTCTTGCGCATCTTATTGTGGAGACTTCATGTAATCTCTGTTGTCAATTCTCCAACCCTGTATCTAAGTCTGACATGCTTTACGTGATACTTCTCCAACTGAGTACCCCATCTACAGTTGGATTCACATATTATTCTTCTCACACGGTGGTTCTGTATAACTGGTTAATTTACTCTAGATCTAAACAAAGTGGGCTCTACAAGCCTTTCTCCTTCTGATGGGTCTAGTGGCGCAATGACTCTATACTCTCTTGACTTGAATTTCATCTTCCTCTTCTTCAAATTGATTATGGCCTGATTGTCGAATGCCCAATTGATTCCAAGCAATGTTGGATACAGTGTTGTGCCATCCACTATTTCTATTACTTCAAAGTATGCCTTAGTGCACACTCCATCTAGATCTACTGTCACACCCTTTAGCCTTCCAATTGGTATAACTCTATGTTGATTTGTTAGTTTCATCTGAATAGGTGAATATCCTAATGTGGTCTCTCCCATACATTACCATGTCTTCTTGGGTAACACATTCACCTCGGAGCCTAAATCTAGTATGATGTCCCCCATATTGAAATCTCCAATGTTAGCATTTAATTTGAATTCCCTGCTTGTCCTCCTTCTTGTATGCAGATGATTGATTGTTTTCTTTTCTAATTTCCCCTCTACCTCTGAGTTACATCTTTCTATCATATGTTGAAAATTTTTAACAGATGTTTGGTCATTTAATATCTTAACATAGTGTGATCTAGTGATGAAGACATATCATACATTGGTACGTCCTGAGTATGTTGTGTCTCCCATACATTACCATGTCTTCTTGGGTAACACATTCACCTCAGAGCCTAAATCTAGTATGATGTCCCCCCTATTGAAATCTCCAATGTTGGCATTTAATTTGAATTCCCTGCTTATCCTCCTTCTTGTATGCAGGTGATTGATTGTTTTCTTTTCTAATTTCCCCTCTACCTCTGAGTTACATCTTTCTATCATATGTTGAAATTTTTTAACAGATGTTTGGTCATTTAATATCTTAACATAGTGTGATCTAGTGATGAAGACATATCATACATTGGTACGTCCTGAGTATGTTGTGTTGTTGATGTAGATGCAATTTCTAGCTTCAAGAATTCTTGTTTGACTTGCTTGAATATCCATTTTTCATTATGCGCATAAAACTGCTTCTGTGGTTCAACATTCTTCTTAACCCATTGGAGTTATGTTGGATCTTGTCTTACTACATCATTTCTTATCTTATCTCCTCCATGCATAACTATGTTGATATTTCTTCCATCATCCCTTGCTTCTGCATAAATCCGCTAAACATTCTGATTGTTCTGATTTTGTTTTTCTTGGATCTTTCCCAATAGTTTCAGACAGTCTTCTGTGTCATGATCTGATGCATGAAAATACATACAGGTCGCAAGTGGAAGTGGAAATTATCTTGCATAATGTCATGGTTGTTGAAATTTATGACATACCACCAGTCCCATGCCTCTTCCAAAGCCTCCTCTTCCTCATCCTCCACCTCTGTGGCCAACTCGATCTCCTCATAGTGTGTTGTACTGGGGTGCCTAGTTATACTACACGAGATTATATTGTGGTTGTGTTGTATTTTACTGTGGTTGCGCAGTGTTATATTGTTGTGGCACAATTTTATATGGGGTTGTTAAACTATGGTGCAACTTTCCCTATCATCATCTCTTCTTGCACCCTATAGGTATCTGATTTCTATTCCCTCATTAGCTCCATTGCCCTGCAATCTTTTTCATCATGGCCTACTGACTTGCAAAAGTTTCAATATGAACTCTTAGGAACCGTCTGGTATTTCTGCACCAATGGACATTGATATGGATCATGCCCTTGTCTCTTATAAATCTCACACCATAGTCCTTCTGATGGAAAAGGGTTTGGTAGTCATGTTTCCATGTATTGCACAAATGTTAAGAATTCATTCTTGTGGTGTTCTTATGTCCTACATGTGGTACACCACACAACTTATATTTTTTCCTTACCCTTGTTCTGGTTTAATTGAAATGTTAAGTTCTTTAGATCCTCCTTCATCTCCTCTATGAATAGATACGTCTTCTGATATTGGTTCTCTTCCAGTTGTAGGGCTTCCTACAGAGCCTATGCTTGGGTCTGAAACTTTTTTTGTCTCAAAGGGTATTTAAAATGTGGTAGCAGTGAATTGACAAACAAATGCCTATGTTGCATATCTATCATGACATACTTTATCTTTCCCTTCAATCATTTGAATCTCTAGTCAATCTCCCACACAGATTCTCTTGGTTTCTGTATGATCTCTATCATCTCATTCATGTATTGATCCTCTGAGATAGGCTTCTTGAATTCATTTATCAATATCTTTTTGATATCCACAATCGTTCGTGTTGATCCTGGTGGATTTTTTGCAGCTAAGCTCATGTACCAATACAATGCGCATTCTCTTCGGGTGATGGATAACTGTGCAAGTTTAATGTCCTCGTATGTGATATTTTTTTCTTCGCATTTCTTTTCACAAATGAACAAGTGCTTCTCAGGGTCCTCCGATGCCTCTCCCTTGAATTCTGGTAATCTGATGGTGGGATCATGTCTTGTCATCCTAAATATTGAACAACTACCTCCGCGCGGTGTAGATACTTGGCTACCACTTCTCGAACTAGCTCCTCCAGTTGTTTCTCCTTGACTATATGTACTTCCTGCTATCTTCCTTACGAAATTCGGTTGTCTAAGTGGTGGTGTTCTTATTGGTGTATTAGTCACACAGGGTTTATGGGTTCCACACTGACACTGTTATGGATAGGAGTGTTTATTTTGGTTCCTTCTTTTGGACCTCTTATCTTCCTTTCATATGTTGTGTGCAATATTTCCTCAATCTACTCCATAGCCTAAAGATCCTCTACCTCTTCTTCATCACTTTCCAAGCCTTCCCTTGCAGCTATGGATCTCTTCTTGTTCATCTTATAATGGTAGGGTACTCCACTATGCGTTCTTCCATCTATTTCCATGATCTGCTTGATCTGGTCTTCCTCCATCATGATTGGATCCAAGGCCTCCTCTTTATTTCCTCTATCCATTTCTTCCTCCATTTATCCGTCTCTTGTCAATGCTTCCCCCCTTCCCCCATGCACGCAGGGAAGTTTAGTTGTCTGAGGCCATTGACATTACACCCTTTTTATATAGTAATATCTTAATGGAAGTATATAGCGATCTAATATACCTACCTCAAGGTCCCTTCAAGAACTCTTTCTCTGCTGCGCTGTAGGACTTCGCATAATCTATTGCAAATTCTATGATAAATCCTGCAACCATGATGTCTAACTAGAAATCTAATACGCACGTAAATTTATTGTCAACTTGTTGTAATTGCATGATCTCCATAGAATTTCACTCTAGCTATCTGATTTGATTTGTAGGGTGGTTTTATTTCAACCTCAATATCCACTCCTGCAACACATGCGGGAAATCACAGAAAAATACTTCATGCAAGTCATTGAATATGTACTTGTCCATATATTTGCACGGTGTTAACTTCGAGTTTTTGTTACTTTATGCGCAAAATACAACTCCTTTGTTTTCAACCAGCTCTCGATCTCTTCCTTTTTTGGGTTCCACAGTATCAACATCCCCTTTTATGTTCTCATTCTTTTAATGTTTTTTCACCAGATCTAACATTCTTTTTACGCTTCTTCAACATACATTATTCACTCAATCCCATTTTTTCCCAACCGACAATGGAACCATTTATTGGTTAACTACTTTATCTACTATGATATTACCTTACTGTCATAAGTTGAACTAGGTTCAAATTTAACAAGCTTCCAACAAAATCCCTCTAAAACTATCGTCCCCCCGGTAAACTAGAAAGTAGCATAGTACACAGATGTGTACTGCGCAGTCTCACCCGAGATAGTTCTATGGGTGGCTGCAATACTCAGATGCTTGCATCCTGGGAATAAGTGAGGATATGTGGTTTTACCTTGTGATATTCATTTATTTAGTCTAACATCTTAATTAATCAGTCACTCTTACTCATTCATGTGAAATTTCAAATCTAACTAGTTCCTTCATTCATTTATCTAGAATTTAATGATTAACAACAATGGGGATGCATAAAATTATATCACATAACACAATTTTTACCGTGGTTCACCCCCTCCTGGGCTACATCCACAAATATTTGTCTCTCAAACTCTTTTATTATGTGTCATAAATATATCGCGTTGCACACATTTATAGACTTGGATCTTACAATCTCAACAAGCTTCTCGATCCCTGTGAGGCTGACTAGATCGCACCAGGATCCTCAAACTACGATCTAACCCTTGGGATTGAGTTTCTTGACTATTCTCTAGCTCATCGACGTACAGACTATTGCAGTCCTAGCCTTTATCTCCTTCTCCATCTGTCTCCCTCTCCCTACAACTCTAGGTACTACTTATACATATTCTTGGCTTATCAACCATTACAATATTTTGCAAAAACCCTAACCCTAATTTCATTAGGTCTCCCTTGCATGCACGCCTTACATGCTTCACTCTCACGTGCTACTTTTCCTTCTAGCTATGTTTTCTTCCACTTCATGCTTTTCTCTCCAAAAATGTCCTTTTCTCCAAAATGGGCCTATGCCCAACAAAATGGGAAAGGTAAAAATAAAGCAAAGGAATGGAAACAAATGGTTGTTGAAAGAGGTAAGACATGTTCCAGATCTAAGGAAAAATATAATTTCAATACGGAATTTGGAAAGTGAAGGTTTTATATCCATATTTACAGATAAGGCATGGAAGGTCACCAAAGGATAATTGGTGATAGAAAAATGAGAGAAGGTAGGTACATTGTATTTATGTACTAGTAAAGTTGACTCCTCTATCTCTTTAGCTTATATAGGAGTGGATACGACACTGTGGCATCATAGGCTTGGACACATGAGTGAGAAGGGGATGCATATACTTCACAAAAGAAAAAAATTCCCAAATATTAAACAAATTGATTTGGATTTCTGTGAGCATTGTGTTTATGGAAAACAGAAGAGACTTAGATTTCTCGGAGTCAAAAAAGAAAAGAAGAGTGAAAGGTTAGATATTTTTCATACATATGTATGGGGACCAACTTGGGTATCATCTCTTAGTGGCTCTCATTATTACGTTACTTTTATTGATGATGCAACTAGAAAAACTTGGGTTTATTGCATTCGAAAAAAATCTAATGTTTTTTATACTTTTAAGAAATGGAAATATCTAGTTGAGAATGAGATAGGAAAAAGGTTGAAGTGTCTCAGATCAGACAACGAAGGTGAATAATGAAAAAATATGTTTGATGAATATTTTTCATACCATGGGATTCGTAGAGAGAATAAAGTTCCAGGAACACCACAGGAAAATGGTGTGTTAAAAAGGATGAACATGACCATCATGGAGCATGCAAGGAATATGAGATTGCATGTAGGGTTTCCATTATAGTTTTGGGAAGATGTTGTAGATATTGATGTTTATTTGATAAATAGAGGACCATCAATTTATTTGGATGGTGGCATTCCATAGGAGTCATGGATAGGTAAAAAGGTAAACTATTCATTTCTGAAGACTTTTTGTTGTGAAGCATTTGTCCATATTGATAAAGAAAATAGAACAAATCTTGAAGCAAAATTCAAGAAGTGTACCTTTATTGGATATGGTGTTAATGATTTTGGTTATCGCTTATGGGATTATGAAAACCACAAAATCATTAGGAGTAGAGATTCCATATTCAATGAGAAGGCCATGTATACAAATCAATTGTAGGGAAGGAAGCAAGAAGAAGAAAAACCATAATACACAGTGCTTGATGAGACCACTAAAAAAAAAAATTCCAAAGGTACCATAAAATAAAAAAGTACAACAATAAGAGCAACAAACACCTCAAACTCCTACAAGTGTTGTTAGAACATCTACCAGGTTGAGTAGACCCCCTGAACGATACTCTCATTCATTTTATTATTTATTGTTGATTGTATTATTTAATTATGAAGAGGAAATGGAGGTAGACACTAAAAGGAAGTGGGAGCAAGGCATGAAAGAGGAAATGGATTCCTTGGCAAATAACCAGACTTGGGACTTGGTTTAGTTGCCTGCAGAAAAAGAGCATTGCAGAATAAATGAGTTTATAGGTTGAAGGAAGAAGATGGAGGCAAAAAGTGGTGCAAGGCTAGACTTGTTGTAAAGGGGTTTGCACAAAAGAAAGGTATATATTTTGATGAAATATTTTCTCATTTTGTTAAAATGACTTCAATTAGAACTATTTTAAGTCTTGTGGTAGTAGAAGATTTGCATCTTGAACAATTAGATGTAGAAACAACTTTTCTCCATGGGGATTTGGATGAAGAGATTTAAATGTAGCAACCACAAGGGTATG
>JASDQU011028107.1:13857-27981 GCA_032191745.1 Picea mariana
TGATTAACTTCTACTAAGACCAAATTGGTTTATCCGATCTTAAGAGGGTAAGTGATTACTTGTAATTCTTTAGAATTTTGTTTTGTGCTGGAAAAGCATTAAGAGAAGCTTTTCAAGATCACCATACTTTTATTGAGTTAAGAGGTTAGGAAGGTTGGTAGTGTGATAAATATTTTGAAAATGAGATTTAATATAGGTATAGGCTGGACAATCTAAGAGAAAGTGCTTTTCATCTTGAACCTTCTTAGTGTCACAAAGGTGACACACTCTTTCATCCTATGGGGTTTTAGGAATTGACCAATGCCTAGTTTCATTATGGAGCTAGTGAGAATTTGTTCTTATCTTAGCAATGCTTATTTTTTTCTTTACACTTGGAAAAACAGATAGATAATTTTGATCTTCTAGATTATGGTTGATTACATCTTTATAATACCTTAAATTTCTCTTTTCCTCTAACTGTTTATCACACCACATTTTTTCCTTAAATTTTGATTTGACATTTTTTTAATAGTATCTTTATTCTGCAAAATGGTTTCTTCCATGACTGGGCACCGATCCTTGCTTGAGTCTATGGTGGTTATGACTTGAGTTTGAAGCAATTTTAGGTAGCCTCTTGTCTTCCATGTTGTTTAACATGTTCTTATACATTAGGTATCTAGTCATAGCTGTGCTCTCAATGGGGGAGAGGCTTGTTTCTAAGAGGAGGATGGGATAGGGTGTATTTCCTTTAATTTTGAGATTATAGGTTATAAAATTATTTTGTATTTGCTCTATCTTTCTGTAGGATTCACGAGAGCTACAATACCACAGCCAAAATTCACATCCATAAAGAATAACAGGTGTAACAAGAGTCTCAAAAAGGAGTTTATTCTTATCCCAACTCCAAAGATCAGCTTATTTACAATTGTTTTCAAACCCATAAAATAATAAAAATACTAAATTTTCCATTAAATAACAATTATTATTTTTCCAATCACATGTTTTTTTATTAAATGGTTATTTTTAATAATGGTTCGCACATAATATTAGTATTGAGATGGGCATTTTGAAATTTAAACAAAATAATAATCAACTTCTGCTTTGTAGTCATATTTTGTCATTTTTTCTCTAAGTGCATATTATATTATATCAAAATCATTTTAAAATTATAATAATGAAGGGCTTTATCACTAGTAATTTAATTAATTTTTTTGAATTTAAAACTATTTTGGATTTCTTTTATAATTATTTCTATACTCAATATGAAGTTGAAAAGTGAAATTTAAATAAAATATTCATAATAATAAAATATTTCAATTTAGGTCATACATAATGTTCACATTAAGTTTCTTATTACTTGAATATGTTCTTTTTACATTCTTATAAGAGGGGTATGTGTAAAATAATATAGTAATATAGAGTTAAGAAGTAAAATTAAAAAAACTAAACATTATTAACAAAAGTATTTCAATCTCCACCACAAATAAAAATTTCAATGTACATCTTAAATTTTATTTATATATGATGATTATGATTGATGGTGGTGGTGGTTAAAGTTTATCATCATTGGTCTATGAAACCTTAATGATTGAAACTTATTGAGAGAAAGGTTCCAAGATCATTAAACTTTTGATGGCTTAGAAGTTTAGTGTGTCTTTGGACAAATATTTTTAAATCGAAATCTAATTTCAATGGCACTCTAGGAGAAAGTTCTTTCCATATTCAATCCTCTTGCTTTCACAATGGTGACATATATTCTTTCCTACCACTAAACTTTCCATGACTTAGAAGGTTAGTCTGTATTTTGACAAATATTTCATGTTCTTGTACATTAATGTAATCCTCATTAATTGTAATCATTAATCAAATAAACTATTAACCATAAAATGATATATAAACATGGTTGAATTATTTTGTAAAATTACTAATAGATTCATAATTTATAATTGCATTTCTAGTTTTATTTAATAAAAAAATATTAAATAGAAAACTACTACATAATTCCCATTTCCCATGTATACTAGTTTAGATTAATAATAATAATAATAATAATAATAATAATAATAATAATAATAATAATAATAATAATATCATTATGCATCATAATTTTAAAAGTTACCTAGCAATGACTTTTCATTTTCATGGTATGTTGTCATGTAGCTATAATTAATAATCATCATATATTGTCATGCCACTATAATTAATAATCAAAGAAGTTTTAAGGGTTTTAAATAACTATCATTTAACAAACTTAAAAAGAGAAATCCCCATAGAATATTGTTCTTCCCCTCTTTATCAAGACTTGTTGGCAATCTTAATCAAGCATCTACAAATTCAAAAATGCTCATTTCATGATATAAAAGGATCCTAAATGATCCTATGAAATGCATAAAATTTCCTGTCCTTAATAAACTGGTAGGTTACTTAGAAAATAAAACTAAGCTAACTTTGTGCCCACCACCTTGCATAAAATAAGTAATCCTACTCTTTTCATATACTTATGGTCATAATTAATCTATTACATTTAACACTTAGAAAAGTATTTATCAATAACTAGCTATGTATTTCAAATAATTTTAAAAGTATTGAACTTAAGATAACCACCATTAGCACTAAATAGTTACACAAATCTCGCTTACCTAAACCAATTCATGGGATTTTCATTTTCTAGAACAACCTCAAACCCTCTGCACATCATCCATTCTGAACATACCCGTAAATTATAATAGTCCATGATACCACATTTTGTTCAATAATTTTTTCAAACACTTGGTGTGCATCCTCCAATCCTCTTTCAGGACTTCAACTCAATCCATCCCCACAGAAGAGGTGTATAAATATTTGACTCTTATAGATCAATGCTCCATTCATCAGCTCCAAATTCCCTTTCCATTTCCAACTCTCATGGTACCAACCAATTTCCTCCAAGCCATATTCATGGAAAAATTATTTCCCTCGGACCTATGAGCTTTGTGGGTCCATAACTAGTGTTAGATTACAGAATGTACTCAACATGGATTTTACCATCCATTGGTAAGTATCCAAAATTAGTGAAGCTGGCTTCTTCCATATCACATGTATCATTCAATTAATATTAATGTATCATTCCTTTAATATTTGCATCCTACAATTTTTTTGTATACTCCAAGTACCCCCCACTCAAAGCATTGAAGGTGTCAATCGAAACAAAATAATCTCATGTGATTCTTGAAAGCACTGAAGGTGTCAACCGAAGAAGAAGAATCCCCTCTGATTTTATCATTGATTTATCTCCAATATCATTGAATAATAATGTAGATTTGTAATTTCAATAACTTAGAAATTTAACTCAATTTTTAATATTTATTATTTTATAGTCTCTAATTTGAATTACTGAAGTGTTTTTGTTAATAATAATATAAAATGATTATTATTTTTTTTAAGAATTTAAAATGGTTTTTCAATTTATTAAGAATACTAAGCATACCATTAAATAACAACTATTATATTTCCAATCACATGTTTTTTTATTAAATGGTTATTTTTAATAATGTTTAGCATATAATATTGGTATTGAGATGAGCATTTTGAAATTTAAACAGAATCATAATCAACTTTGGCTTTGGAGTCATATTGTGTCATTGTTTCTCTTATTGCATACTATATTCTATCAAAATCATTTTAAAATTATAATAATAAAGATCTTTACCACTAGTAATTTAATTAAATTTTTTGAATTTAAAACTATTTTTGATTTTTTTATAATTATTTTTATATTCAATATAAAGTTGTTCAATATGAAGTTGAAAAGTGAAATTTAAATAAAATATTAATAATAAAAAAATATTTCAATTTAGACCATACATTATGTTCACATTAGGTTTCTTATTACTTGAATATGTGTTTTTTACTTCCTTGTAAGAGGGAGATGTGTAACTTAATATAGAGTTAAGAAGTAAAATTAAAAAAACAAACATTATTAACAAAAATATTTCAACCCCCACCACAAATAAAAATTTCAATGTACATCTTAAATTTTATTCATATATGATGATTGTGATTGATGGTGTGGTGGTTATAGTTTACCATCATTGGTCTATGAAACCTTAATGATTGAAAATTATTGAGAGAAAGGTTCCAAGATCCTAAACTTGATGTCTTAGAAGGTTAGTGGGTATTTTGAAAAATGTTTTTAAATTGAAATCTAATTTCAGTGGCATTCTAGGAGAAAGTTGTTTCTTATTCAACACTCTTGCTTTCACAATGGTGACATATATTCTTTCCTACCACTAAATGTTTGATGGCTTAGAAGGTTAGTCTGTATTTTAACAAATATTTCATGTTTTTGTACATTAATGTAATGCTCATCAATCATAATCATTAATCAAATAAACTATGAACCATGAAATGATATATAAACATGGCTGAATTATTTTCTAAAATTACTAATAAATTCATAATTTATAATTGCATTTCTAGTTTTATTTAATAAAAAAAATATTAAGTAGAAAACTACTACATAATTCCCATTTCCCATGTATACTAGTTTTTGAAAATAATAATAATAATAATAATCCTTTCTCATCTCCCCCATTGTCAAAAACATTTTCCACTACAATCTTCCCTTTGTGCTAATGGATTGTCCTTCGGAAAAATATCTCTACAAGACCTTGAACATGGCTTCCATTGTTACCCCAATACCATTCCTAAACAAAACAACAAATGGTTTCTTGAGTTTCCGAGAAACAATGTGGTCATAGCTAAAGATCACCTATATGCAATCGGTTGAAACATGGAAAATGATGGAGTGGAACAAGAATATGTGGCAATGACGCTACTTGCCATGTCCTTGACTGGAGATTCCCAAAGGTGGTTCAAGGCATTGTCTAACGATCACTTGGAAACATATAAAGATTTCACTTAGCTATTCAAGAGAAGATGGGAAATAAAGAAGGATAGTGGAATGTTGATGAATAAGTTCAATCAGATTTAGAAGAAGGAGAGAGAGAGACAATGAGTGAATTTGATACGATATTTGACAAATTGTATAGCGATATCCCAAGGATTTATGCCCATCATATGCGGTTTTATGTCTCCTCTATGTGAATTCATTTGAGGGGTAATTTGGTTTCATCCTAAGGGATAAGAAACCCAACACTTTGGCATTGGCCAAAGAGTACAATGCAAATATCGAGGAGAATGTTCTCCACTCCAAGTTTGATCATTTTCAACATCCTTGTGCTAAAATAGAAGCAAAGATGGACATATAAATAAATATTGCACCGGATCAACTAGCTCTCATATCTCAAAACATTGATCATATGAATACTCAGTTCGTATAGACACAGAATAAATTTCTGACTTGATTAACGAATTTGGAGAGAAATCAAAATGCCCTGAGACGTCCATTCGTTAGACAACAGAAGGATACTATAGGATGGAAGGAAAGGACTCAATAGGAGGAAAAGGATCCTGATGTTTTAAAGCTTGTTGGGATGGTCAACATTGATGTATCAGAGTGGTTCTTTCCTTGTCAAGAACCTCATCCGAAAGTGGAATTCCCCAGGGGAGAGGAGGAATCACCTAAGAGTATGGACTTCATAGATACAATATTTTGTTTCCAAGATGATAATGATGATGATGATTATGTTTACATCACGCAGGAACAACTTGATGAAGTCCACAAAAGAGTAGCTAGAGAAGGATGGCTAAAATTACTTTACGAGATAATTGAGAATCAAAGAAAAGAATTGAAGAAGAGGGAAATACTAACTTATGCTAGAAGGAATAAGATTCCTATATATACTTCAGTTCATCCAAAACCAAAGAATCAAGCTCCATCGCAATCGATAAAAGAATATCCTTCTCAATTGTCAAAGAGATTTGATCTGCCTCTCCCACCTCCATACCCTGATTTGCTTCTAAAACCAACACAGTCAAATGAAGAAATTTAGTTGAACATAGATTTACCAGCCATGATCAGTAAGATGAATATGTCAGTTCCTATGGTAGAAATCTACAAGATTCCTTCCATGAGAAGAAAATTCTTGAAAGCACTGAAGTTGTCAACCAAAGAAGAATAATCCCCTATGATTTTGAACACCATGTACCATGGATGACAAAGGGATGCTAACCCTCCCTTTTACATATCTCTTGGTGTCAATTGTCTCTACTTAAACAATTTCATGCTAGATTCTGGGGCCTCAACAAATATGATGTCTTTGAAGGTCATGAAACAACTTAGTTTGAAGACAAATCACCCATGTGGTAATTTTTGTGGAATTGATTCCAAGAAGGTGAAGGTTTATGGTCTCATAGAAGACGTGGAAGTCTACTTGGAATATTTCCCTCACATTGGACTTGTCATGAATCTAGTGGTGATTGATGTTCTAGATGCTTGGGCCATGCTCTTATCAAGGAGTTAGGAAGCCACCCTTGGTGGATTTCTCAGTGTGGACCTCACTCATGTACACATTCCTATGGGAGATGGTACCTCCAAGATTCTCTATAACCAAGAGGTGTCTAGGAAACATATGTTGGATTGAAACGACCTTGATTATAGTAGCAAGGATAATTTTGATAAGGTTCTAGATACCATTGAATATGATCCATGAGACCTAAATTTTATGTTGGATGAATTCATATATGCGCTACTTCCAAAAACATAAAAATACAAGGAAAATATTGCAAAATTCCAAAGGAAGGAGCGCGGGTCCATCAATATATTAAAGAAAGAAGAAAATAAAAGGGACAAAGAACTTGAAAATGCATTAATGATGCATTTAACTTGGAACTTCCTTGGTATTCCTAGTTTGAGAATATACCTTACATCAACTAGAATGAAGGAATCATTGCACTCATGTGGGATAAGAAGAAGGGAAAGCCCATGTATGATCAAAATAATAATTTATTTTGGCTTGGCCCTTACGTCATCAAGAGGAAGTCTAAGAAAGAGAAGTACTACTTTCCCACCATGGATGGGAGAAATATGTCATTACCAGTGGATGGGTCTCTTCTATGAACCTATATTCAAAGAACTTGACTTCTTGAGGGCCCAAGCCCCAGGTAAGTAGGTAGATCATCTTAATTTCCTGCATTTGCATATCAATTTCTCATGATAGTTTAGTTTCATTTCATTTTTTATTTTCAGTTTTCTCTACTTGCATTATTGACTTACATATTTTTCTTTCATCATATTATATCATTTTTTATTTTTTTTTAGATTAGTTGTCAATTTTGAAGTGTTGATTTTTTTATATGAGCATAAGATGAGTGAGCCACCCTGGATTTTATAGTTTGTTGTTTCAATGTAAGAACATATCTAACTAGGATATGTTGAGTTTCTCATGCACTCTGTGGGGATAACATGTCCCCAAGTAGGAGCGAGATGTTATCCCTCATTTCTAGAGATAACCAAGGAGATAATGTCTCAAGGCCCTAAGGGTTGCAAACATGGAGTGTTGAGGGATAGATAGACTCATGATGTCCACTTACATAGATGGATACCTACTTCACCACCACAGTTCTTTGGTTCATCATGATGGAATTCACAACATCAACCTATTTCCGAAAGACAATGGGTCTTGCTCCATGAGGTACAAGTGAAGTATTGTGGTAAGTGTCACTTTAGTACTTGAGGCATTTGAATATGTTGCATTTAATGTTACTTTTGATTATAGAACGTCTTCCTAGAAATTATACTCTTTTTCGTGTTTCACCTTGGTGGTTGACATTGCGCCCTAGTAAGTGGTCACCCTTGGGGAAGTAGTTTGCTACTGGGTGGTCTCATTGATGATTCATCATACATTTTCCGATCATACTTATCATTTTCCATACTTCGTCCTTTTCGTCTCCTTATCTTTTTGGATTTTTGAGTGTACTAACCTAAGAAAGGATTATACCTCATTTCATGGGAAGAAGGGGTTGAAGGCCCAGGGGGAAAGTAGCTGGAAAAAGATAAAAGATAAAATTATAACCTTCTAGTTTCTCACCCAAAGAGGTCTCTAGAAAAATGAAATGTTTCTCTTAAAATAATTGAAGACCTTCGAAAAACAAATTTCACATATATAAATGTGCCACTTGTTGAGGGTAACATAACAATTCAAGTCTTATGTTACCCAATTGTAGTACCCAATTGTTTTGGATTTTAAAACATTTATGCCAATAAATAGGCTTTGAGAAAGGATGCATTGGAAATGAAGGTATAGCACACACTCTACAAAGGAACCAATAAATGAGACAATACGAACCATTGTATGTCATGAATGCGATGCCCAAAGGTATGACCCCCATCCATTCCATATTCCTTACATGTCTTAGAGAGGGTCCACCTAGGAAACACCCCTTGATTTGAGGAATGACTTACTCAATAGGTCACATTGACAACCCTCACATACCTAAACTTGGCAAGTTACATAAGGTATTTGAGAACTTGTTTAATTTGATACGATAGTTTTGGTGCATATGTTTAGGTGGATATTGTGTTAAATGTGACTTTACTTTCCAAGATACATTTTACTTGAGAACCTTTGAGGGCGCACTCATTTTCCTTTGCAACACCTAGCTTGGTTGACGATTTGGAGGAACAAGCCTAACTTGGAACTTCATTAGGGATTGAATCCCACAGGTTGGATGCCATGGCCCACACATTGGGTGAAGGCAGAAGATGTGAGTTTCCTTTTGAGAAAAGAGAAGACATCTTGAAGGAGGATACCTACCCCTCATTTTCCCAACTTTTGACCTTGGAAGGTCATAACGTCTCTCTCTTGGGATTGACATTATGATTTAGGGATAGGGTTTGATGATGGTCGTGGTGATTTGATGAATCATCATGCTTGATGGAGAGAACACCCTAGCACATGAAGGGATGGTCTTTGGAGGCCCAACGACTTCCTCTTCAAGATGAAGGTTTTGCTAAAAGTGCAAGACGTCACCCACTTAGGGAATTGCGTCATATTTTTATGGTTTATTTTGTGCAAAAATCATTTTTATTTTGTAAAGGGGTAAAATAAAGGAGGCCATCTTCCTTTTTTGTGGTTTACCCTCATACTATGTGGAAACACATTATATTAAGGTATTTTATAAATAAGAGACCAAATCATTTTCATTTTGACATATCTCTCTCATTAGAGAAGACTACTTAGCTGAAATTTGAGCCCTATTTAGGAATTTTACCCCTCTCTCTCTCTCTCTTGTGAAACTGTTTTGGATGATTGTCTTGGTCTATTATGGAGCTAAGGTGGTGCACACATTTTTTAGGCTTGTCTTTTGGCATGTGGATGGAAAGTTCTTGGTAAAATACGATTTTTATCTTGGTATCTTGTGAAATTAGTAAGGGTATTTCTACATTTTGTTGGTATTTTATTCTTGTTTCATCATATTCTTGTCTACAACTATTTTAGGAGTATAATATCATACACCCTCCACCAAGTTTCATCTTATTTACTATTTTTTATGTCACTTTTACAACGTTCCTAGGGTGAGTAAAAGGGCTTACACCCTCCTAGATTTACCTTTGTTGGTTTTGCATGCTCTAGGGAGTAAAAGGGCTTACACTTATAACCAAGAATTTATTTACCCAATATATTTAAAGCACTAATCTAACAATTGCATTGGAAAAATGAAATACTTGCATTGAAAAATGTGTTTTAATGAGATATGTGAATTGTCTAAAGTGGAATCAATTTTACATGCTTTTAGTTTTCTTGAACCACTAGGGCGTCTAGCTTTTCCAAGTATCTCTTTCTTCTATAATAACATTTTCTATAGTCATTAGGGCTGCAGCAAAACACTCTTAAACTCTACTTTACTCACTTCTCTACCACTGAAATCTGCTTACAAGTTGTTAATATTGTTAATCTACATGGTATTTGCTATTTCTGAGGAAAGTTGTTTGCTGATTTGTTTGAGTATAATTTTCTATTGTAGAAATATTTTTTTACAGCCATTTGGATATTACAATAATTATCTAAAAATACTACCTAACAACCCTATATTGTCACTAAAGTCTTGCTTTATTATACTTGAGTTAAACTAGTAATTACTAGCTTAGTCTCTTACATCTCTATTAGGATTTTGGATTTGTCTTTATTGCTGCAATATAGAACAACAAGCTTCACTTTCTTTTCCATTTGATATTTTGGCTTGTATATCTCCATGTTGTCTTGTCTCATGCATGTATAAAAAACAAATTGCAGGTACACTTCACTTCAGAGACATACCCTTATCCACAAGACTCTTACACAAGCCACTTTCCACTTCCTAACTTGAACTATAGAGGTTTTCACTCTCATCTTCTCACTTTCCATTTCATTCCCCATAAGGTCGCCGAGATCCCCCCCTTGTAGTGATTTTCATCATCACTAAAATGAGGAGAGTGTCCATATAAGATTGTCGTGGGTATATACTCTAAGACTTGTCCCAAGTTTGTGGATTGGGTTGGGATTTTCCCAACCTACATTCCGTGCGATAAAAAAGATCATGTGGTAATTCCATAATGAAGTCAAAATATTGGTTGAGATCATGTGAAATCTTTTCACATTTATTGAAAATCTAAAGAGATAGATAAAACTACTTTGGTTGGACAAAAGAAGGAAACAACAAAAAATCTTCTTCGTTGCCCTTTTTTCTAAAACAAAAAGAGTTTGGGTCGAATTTATTGGCATTATTAGCATGATTGTTAAGTTTTATTTCTCAAAAAGGAAGGCACATAGGAAGAGATTGCACATGGGTAAGGATTGATGGGGTGAAAACGTAACCATGGATCAAACTTCAACATTCAA
Source organism: Picea mariana (assembly GCA_032191745.1). Lineage (NCBI taxonomy): Eukaryota > Viridiplantae > Streptophyta > Pinopsida > Pinales > Pinaceae > Picea > Picea mariana. Next base: position 24,597 of record JASDQU011028107.1, read on the forward strand.
TACCCAACCCATTGAGACTTGGAGAACATTACAATCAACATTCTCCACACAAGAAGGGCTCTAGGCTAGAAAAGGGTGTTGCTTTTGTGACATTTCATATTAAAGAGATAGATCAACCTTTACTCTGTTTTGTTTTCCCCCAATCAAATCACTCAACTTGACTGGATGAATGGAATATTGAGCAATCTCATCTGCTATTCTTTCATTTTTGTGACCTTTGAATTTCAAATTACTCCTAAGGGAACTCAATGAGGGAGTACAAATGATGATCCTGAAGAAATAAGATACATCCTCAGTTTTAAATTGTGAGCCTTTCTTTTTCAAGAGTAACGCACATGCATCATATTGATGTAAGGAAAATATGTAACCAGTTGTTGGTAATTTACTCAAAGAAAAGGAGATGACTCCTAAAATCCCTTTGGCATCCCTATGGATGAAATATGCAGTTTTGAATTGGGAAATGTGAAGGTTACATTGGGAAGTTTACTTGAATAATCTTGTGGTAATTAAAGAAAGTCAGTGCAATGATGTGGAAATGGTCAACTTTCAATTACGAGAAGTACATTTTTATGAGAAGGACCAAGAAAATATTCTGGATTACAGATGCGGTAAAATCACAATTTTCTATAAAGGATTATAATGACGATATGGCCCTTATCCACGATTATGAACATTGAAAAGATGTTGAAAGAGTAGGATTATGATACAAATACTACTAGAGGACTTTTCTTCCATCTCAAACATTGCAGGACATAAATTCTCTTTAGGAACAATTCAATTTTTTGATGAAATAATTTGTTTAAATGGATTTCAATGAAAGTGATCTCTAATCATGTGTCTCATAATCATTCATTGGTTTGGGAAACTACATATGTTGGCCTTTTCCAGGGAATTCTTTTCATTGTGCATAGAGAAAGGTCAATGTCAAATGAATACCATGGATGATAGGTGAGTTATGACTTATGCTAATTTTGTTGATGCCTAAGAGCAATAAATATCCTATCACGGTGCTCTTTCTTATATATAGATTGAGGGTCAATTGAAAATGTTATAAGGCTACCCATAAGTTGTTTATGTAACCTGATTCAGATAAGACTTATTCGAAACTCGGCGAGGAATTTGGAAGACTAATTGATAAGAAACATTAGAATCTGGGTTTGGATATCCATAGGGATGAGTAGCATTTATTGTTATCTATTCAAGAACTCATACTAGGAGATCAATGTGAAGGAAAATTTTTCTTTGGCTGTGAGATTAAGAAACCCATTATAGATGGTGAAGATCCTTATAGCAAAGCCACCATAACCTCTCAATTCTACTATGGATTTTAAACTCATTAGTTTGTTTGATTATTTGTTTTGTATTTGGGACAAGTATGTCTAGTCTTCATTAATATAATCTACAACAATGATTTGAGAGTCTCTATTGGAAGGTAGATTACAAAAAGTTCCCCTAATATATCTACGCTCTCGAGTCGTAACTTGACGTAGACCCCCAACCCTCGAGCCGAGATCCACTCAGGATCTTCACTAAAACCATGCCAAGGGTTAATTAAACCCTTTGTTTAATCCACAAAGGACTTTAGGTTTCGGGAGTTGTAGAGTCCTGATGTATTTCCACAGCTCTTGGAAAATGACGAAATACCAATTGACAGTGAAGGTTGACTCCTTTAATGCGTTGAACACATGCCACCTGTTACCGACTAGTTTCGGCTTGCAAGACTTCGAGCGAACAACCAATAGTCGTTCACCTTCCCTTATGATTTCCCAAACTATCAAATTATGGAATGTCGAAATGGGCTCAACGTCACATGGAATACGAGATCGATGGCCTTTCATGATTTTCACTGAAGCTTGACCCCTCCTTTTACTTCTGCCACATGTACCCTCTAATTGAGACTTGGGCCCCACCTTTTCGGTGCTCCTCTCTTCATGATTTTGGGAGTTGCGTTGACCATGCAACTCTACCTCTTGAGTCCCGAAACGCAATCGGTGGCCAACGGCTATTGTCTCTCAACTTTTTGGGAATTTTTCCTTTCCCTCTTTGGGATTTCGCGAACCGAGAGTTTGAAAATCTTGATTCCAAAGTCACATCCTCCTTTACTTCCCGAACTCTGAAAATCCAAAATGTCAAAATCCCACACCAAGGCACACCGTGTTTCATGACTTCAGGATTTTCAATACAACGGGTCTCGGTTCCTTGTCATCGGAATTTCCAGTATGCCAAACCCAAAAATACTGAAATTCTGAAATTCCACACCTGATGATCCCTTTCGTGAACCGGAAACTTGAGTGACCAAGGATTTTGGCCTGCACTCCAACCTTGTGAATCCTAAATCCCTAAAATGATCTGATGGCTCAAACTAACCATGATCAATAGTCCATGTTGATTCTTGATGTCAGGGTGGTGGATTCATCCAACTTCTAACCACCTTACAGCTCCTCTAGATCCTATGGTCCTTGCGATTTCGCGAGTTCTCCACGGAGAATTCTGACCACTCGATGCACTCCTTAATGACTCATGTCCAAACGACTCGGTGTTCTCCCCTCCTGAACTTAACTTCTGTTAGACGATTTTGATCTTCGTCCCCCTTTGAACACTTCAAAGGTGTTATCCTCCCTAAGCTTTCACTTGTAAACTCAAGCTTCCCAAAAGGATCCCTACTCACACTCCTTGTGGTAGACCTTCAAATAACCTCTGGTTATTTGAGTCTCTGACCTTGTGCACTCTTTGCAATAGTGGTCCTTCAACCTTCCTTCTAGATTTATAAATCCCAAGGCTTCAATTGACCTGCGCACACCTTCCATGGCTCTGTTCTTCACCTGCACATCTACTGATATGAGAACAATGATATCTCTCCTGAGCTTTCTGAGATAAAACTCAGACCCTCGTCAACACACACCTTGCGAACATTCATTGCACTCCTTGTAGGAATTGTTAAGAAGAGAAACAATTGAAACTCATTCTTCTCCTCTCTCAGACTTTATACATTCAACATGAAATCACACATAACACAGCATTGAAACAAATGCATAACAGAGAAACAAATCAACTGTAAACATACCATTCAACAAATGCAAACAGTAAGCATCATAACACCATGAAAATTGAGTCAAAGCTTCATATATTAACTCAAGTGCTCATGTACATGGGTTCTTCTCTATAGCTCTCTGTTACAGCTCTACAGCTTATGAATTCTGAATTATCATCCCCCAAAGTTACTATGATACAAGGGTGAGGGTGTATATATCTGTTTTCCCTCCTATACTTCTAAACTGTCTAATCTAATATTCATATCTACCTACTTTACATTAACAGACTTAAATGCCTATTACATCCGACAGATGAGAGTAATTTCTCCAGATCTGTTCATATCTCCAGACAT
>JASDQU011028108.1:0-17448 GCA_032191745.1 Picea mariana
ACATATCACACAACTCTCACAAACCAATAATATAAAAGTTCACCAAGATACTATTTTCATACAACCACCAAAGTCATAACCCCACTTTATTAAATGCTAAATGTTTTATAAAAAAACAACTAATATAACTCTATATATTTCCATACTAAGTCTTACAACATATACCCTTTTTTGCATCATGCAACATGACTTCATTAATCGATCAAACTTGAAATTACACCAAGTACATGAAACATAATTATTACAAGCTGTCTTGACAATGAAGCAACAAGGTGTTTCAAACGTAACGTACTTGACTTCTCCTCTTCCATGCTTGTCGTGACGTTGGCAAACAATATTGGTTAAAGTTGAGAGTAAGTTAAAGTGGAGGGTGGACCTCTAATTCTAATTGTGTGGTCATTTCAAGTCTTTTATAATTGTACCTTAAATATTTTCATTCGTGATAAATTAAGAGTAAGTTAAAGTGGAGGGTGGACCTCTTCTCCACGATTCTAATTGTGTGGTCATTTCAAGTTTAGTTTAGTTTTTTTTTTATTAGTTTTTTTAATAATTTTACTTTGAATCTTTTCACGAATTATATTTTATAATTATAATTTAACTAGTATATTTTTTAAAAAGAGAGAATGAGAATGTCGAAGTAATAAAAGTAAAATAAATAAAATTTACAAATTTTAAGATATAGTATATGAAACCTCAAATATCCCTAAACCATAATCCAACTAATATAAAATATTATTATTTCAAGTTATGATATATACTATTAATTTAATTTTATGAATTTAGTTTTTTTTTTTTTTTAACTTTTAAAAGTACTAAAACAATTTTTTTTAGCAAATCTTAATCATATTAATTATGAATCCATAATTTAAATGATTCTATGTTCATTTTCAATATATTTAAATTTCTTGTGTAATCATGAATAATTTTGATTCATTCTTGATAAGGATTGAATATCTAATCTTAATACAAGTTTGTAATATATATAGACTCAAAAATATTATTGTATGACTTAAAGTTATTACAGTATATTCTTCTTTATAAATATAAATATATGTTTTGGTTTATTCTTGATAAAGATTGGATATCTAATCTTAATACAAGTGTTTTTTTTTTTTTTTCACATAAAATTTCACTTTATATTATTAAAATATGAACTATTTCGATACATAGAACCCATCACCACAAAATCCAAAATGAAATATGTTTTGGTTTATTCTTGATAAGGATTGGATATCTAATCTTAATACAAATTAGTAATTTTTTTTTTAATTTTTTTTGGGTGGGTTTATATCCAAACTATCTTCCCATCCCACATAATATGTGAACTGACTATCTAAAAGCCCTCCCAAAAACTTCAAAAAGAGGCAGTTCCATAACATCCAACATTACAAAGATAAATGTCATTGGAATATATCCCCACACCCCACAGTAAAATCAAAAGCCGTCTGGAGCCTAAAAGAGTTCTATTGACAAAGGAGGACCCTCATGCTCCTCAACACACTGAAAATGGAAAATTTTCTCAGGTTGCTTGTGAAGTGCTTGTTTTGATAGGTTGTCCACTTCCGAGTTGTCATCCCTGTAGACATGATCAAAAGTTTGTAATGTATATAGACTTAAAAATATTCTTGTATGACTTAAAGTGATTACAATTTATTCTTCTTTATAAATCTAAATATATGGTTTCCAAGGAGAGAACGATTCTAGTTTAGGATGCACACTTATATTGTTTATACATCTAAATATTATTTTTTCTGCATTGCTCTTTTATGATGCATGGTTTACACTCAATATACACATAAATATCATTTTGTCTCAATCAAAATTGTTTGTTTGTGATGCATGTTTTTCATTGTTTATAAATTCAAACTATGTAATTTGGTTAGTTTATGTTCCTTTCATCTGCTACCAATCAACATTAATTTAATGTAATGGATGGAGCATCTTAGATTGGATTCACTTAGTTTAATGTAAAATATTATTATCACAATTTATGATGTAAAAAATGACAAAATTCTCAATAATATCACAATATCATTAGTAGGCATTACTTTTTTTGTATCCCTTCTACACAACTTACAAATTCTTTTAATCCTCAAAAGGATTGATTAAAATAATAACCTTCCTATCTAAATCCCATCAAATATGAAAATTTAATCTTTTAATAAAAAATTATTAATAAGTTCTATCTATATTATATGATATAAGTAACTAAAATTATGGAAATATCACATTCTTTTATCTTTAAGTAGAAACTATGTTTAGTCATATAAAGTATTTGGTGGAAGAACTTCTTTAAGTATGCATAGTATAAGAAACCATGTTTGGTCATATAAAGTATTTGTTGGAAAACCCCAAAATCTTTGTCAACCTCTTCTCATACACCTTATCCACCTATAAATGATGTCCTTAACATATATTGGAGGGTATAAGTGTAATATATCAACATGTCTTTAACATATATTAGAGGGTATAAGTGTAATGTATCAAAATGTCTTTTAAACTCTAGGAATCTTGAAGTTACTTGATATTGATCTAATATTCATTCTTTTAATTCATATTAGTGTAATATTTTTTAGGGGAAATCCAAAAAATAATGTTTTTTCTCAAATATTTTGAAAAAAATATCTTAATTTCTTCATGTCATTTTTTTCTTTTTCATATAAGTTCACATAATATTTTGTTGCATCAAAATTATATAACAATGATTTATTTTCTCTCTCTCATTAGTATTTGTCTATCAACAATTTCCTATCAAAAAAATATTATCAAATCATGTAAAACATGAAAAAAGTCTACTATAAAATATTTTGGTCATGTATAATCTATTTATTGGAAAATAATGATTTTTTTTACTTAAAGTAAGAAGATAAAACATTTTGGTCATATATATTGTATTTATTGGGAAATAATTATTTTATGATTATTCTTTGTCTTGTGATAAGTTTCCATTTATCTTTAAAAAAAAAATCTTTGTTTTCTACCATGTTTTTGGTTTTTATATAAGTAGTGCATTAACATTAAACATGTTGTGAATTTATGTACTAATTTGCAAATTAAAACGATTTTATAAAAATATATCATCCTTTCTATTCAAGCTTTGGAATATGTATTTTGCATTACAAATGCATGGTTTTTAAGAAAAATATCCATTTAGTCATTAGACACCAACTAATTCAATATCTTCTACTAAATGTATTGAAAGGTTAGCATGAATGTGCATGAAACTTAAAGAGAGTTTCTCCTCCAAGGTGCAAACAATTTTGACATGAAACATCAAATATATTAAGCGAAAAGGTAAAAATTATGAATATGGAATTATTGGTTTTGTTTTCTCTCAAGGGATCAATTCATTCCATTCAGAGATTTCAATACATAGACTATGGACATAGACCAACTACTTTATTCATTATAGTTGTACTACAATACATAACTGTACTTCGCATATTATTTTGATTTTGGAATGAAACATCTAATGTATAATGTGAAAAGTAAAAATTAAGGATATGGACTAACGCCCAAAGAGTAAGGCAATGATACGATGGCCATCTAATACATAAAATAATAGAGGCTAAGGATGTTCATCAATGTTGATTTTCCATTGTGGGCAAAACATATGTTTAGTGTTCATAATTTGTGTGAAGCCACACCAACATATAGAGTGGAGTTGGGTAGTGTATTACCTAATCAATGATATTGTTGATGAATGATATATAATGGATAAGATTAAGTGTATGACATAAATTTCATGATGCCTTTGCAGAGATGGTTTAGAACTATAATGAAAATAAGAATGATGAAAATGGATTGAAAGGAAAATTGAAATGTTGAAATTTTGGGTGTTTCAACTTTACTTCTCACAATTCAGAAGAATCCTTGCAAACTCAACATGACATTTATGTGTAGGACGCATGTTACATGCCCCTGAAACCTTCCTCACGCATCTGGGTAAATTTTTGTTCATCGGTACCGAGGAATACCTGAGCAATTGGACAACGAAAGATAAGAATAGGCTACGAGTGTAGATGCACAGGTAAATGGGTGGAAAGAGGACAGGTGGTAAGTCAACAATATAACCAGGTCAATGGGAAGACTGAAATCATAAATGAGTAATCTTTCACAGTTTTAATCTCCCATTCACCATTCCATAAAAAACTATTCCTGATATTTTATGTTTTGTTGACTTTGTTACACAAAACACAATTTATAAATATTAATAAGATAGAGTAGAATTACAAATTTTAATTTTAATATTAATAAAATTTATAATTTGATTGATTTTAACTAATAAATTTTGATGGACCAATTTTAAAATAGGTGAATCCATTTATTTAAAAATATTAGATATATAATTCTCCAATTCTTAATAGCAAAATTAAGATTTAAAGTAAGTAAATAAACTTATTTTAAACTCTTTTAATAAAATTATGTATATTAAATTGCATTCATAAGTGGATGAAAGCCCACCTTATATCTTTCAATTTCTAATCCAAAGAGATTAGACCCATTAGTGAGAAGCTATGAGTATTTCAGGAACATTCAAGATTCAATTCCTATGAAAACTTTCTTTAAAACCACATATAAAGTTTAGTTAAGTGGAAAAAAAAATTAAAGATTATATTTTTTGAATTTTTTTATTATCTAAAATCGTTAAATTTCATACTATATTAAAATAATAAAATTTCTATATATTTATTTTAACTTTAATAATAAAATATTTTTTTATAAATTAATATTTTTTATACATGCGAATTTCTTTCAACTTAAATTAAAAATTATGTAAATTTAAAATTATATTTACAGTAAAAATATATATAATATAATTAATCTATAAAAATATTTAATATAAAAACATTTAATATTTAATATAATAAAACAAATGTTCATTTAATATTTAATATAATAAAATAAATGTTGCAAAATTGTTTTGTTTTATTAAAATGAAAATTCAAATTATTCACAAACATTTGAAAACTGTAATTTTTTAAATATATTTATCTCTTTTTCATTTCACTAATAATATTTCGCCATTTCCAAAAGTAAAATTTCAAACCATTCAAAAACTCTTTCAACCTTCCGGGAGACATCCAGAAGAAATACAGGCCATGGTTGGACGCGTGCAAGTCGTGATGAGGGGACGGCGAGTCGGAGACGTAGAGATCTTATCTGGTTGTTATATAAAATTGAGATAAATCTCTTGAAGCATTTGTGATTTAGTGATGGCTTGCTTCAATGATGGACAAGTGGCAGGGCAGTATTGGGCTCAAGTCGAGCGTGCAATAACTAATGGGACATGCAATCAAAGAATGGGAATCCAACTATGAGGTCACTAAATATAAAATAAAATAAATAAAATGTGGTTTTAAAAAACCTGTTTACGAGCTGATAAGTTTTCAAAGACCAAGAAAATGGTTTTAGAAATCTTCTCAATTAATTGATAAGTTTTCTACAAAATCTAACACTAAAAATGTCTTTGACATAAATATTTTCATTGATCATAAATTAGCACAGTCGCTAACTCGCGGTTGAGAACGCCGAAAGGATGTGTGCTTTCAATATAAAACGTCTGTGGTAATCCGTCTGTGGTAAGATGAAACGTTTGGCTGTATTTATTTAGATGCCACTCTTTAATTCTACTTAATCATTTAAATGTGGCAATTACATATCCTTACAGTAATTTTTTAATGTGATTAGGTAAATGATAAATGCAAGAAAGTTATGAGCAATAAATCTGACCCATTGATTTTGGAGGATGACTAAGAATATCCCAGCCATCAAATTAGGGTTTAAGGTTAAATAAAGTTAAAAGATCATTAATTGTATCCATTATCAATAGATGTACGCCTTTCAACGTAATTACATGATTACTTTGATTCTAATTGTGTAATCATTTCAAGTTTTTTATTTTTATATCTTTTATAATTGTACTTTAAATATTTTCATGGACCATATTTTATAATTGTAACTTAAATATTTTCATTGATTATATTCTGATTTTAATTGTGTGATCATTTCAAGTGTTTTTTATGTCATTTATAATTGTACTTTAAATATTTTCATACGTCATATTTTATAATTGTAACTTAAATATTTTCATTGATTATATTCTGAGTGATCATTTCAAGTGTTTTTTATGTCATTTATAATTGTACTTTAAATATTTTCATACGTCATATTTTATAATTGTACCTTAAATATTTTCATTGATAATAAATTATATGGTTACTCCTTTCTATTGTTGAAATTGTACCTTAAATATTTTCGTTGATCATAAATTACATGGTTATTCCTTTTTATTGTTGAAAAGAGTTTTCTTTCCAACACGAAGTTTTCTTTTTTTTTTAAAGAAATTTGTAATTTACTAGATAAACAATAATGTTTTCCTTTCAATATGCAAAGACGCTTTAGTAGGCCAACAACATGTTTCTTTTTAATAGATGTCATCAATACCTAGACTATATTACATAGTTCAAATGTAAAGTACTTTACCCATTAGTTAATTTTATTAGCGAATTCACTAACTATTAGTAAAATAATGTATTATATTATTTATTTTTATGATTGATTTCTCAACTTTAAGTGAATAATGTAATATACTATTTATTCTTATAATTGATTCTTCCCATTTTTATTTACCTCTTTATTCTTATCCGTATCTAGTTTTATTTATTATATGATAATTTTTAATATCTACTTTTTATTTATCTCTTTATTTGTATCTCCTTTTATTTATTGTATCATGATTTTAATATGTGTTGATTGTATTTTTTATCTTTACCGTCATATTCCCTTGTTATAAATTGTTTGTTTCCTCTCATGCTCAACTCACATTTTCATTATCACACTAGTTTGCACACATTATTATTCAAAAATCTCTTGTGTTTTCCCACGCTTTATCTTGATCACACTCATTGTTAATGTTTTTATCCCTTGGTTTTTTTTAGCCGAAAAAATTTACAAATTATATTAATATATAATTTTTCAACATTACAATATCTCATTAAAAATATTTTGTAAATTCCCTCTCCACCTGTCATTAATAACAATGGACTTATCTTTCAACAGTGTATTGTCAATAGTTAAGCTCATCCTCTCCTTGTTGTTCAAAAACAGATTTTCTTTCTATCAAAGTTACATTTCAGCAGAAAAAACCAGTCGACCTAAGAAGCTTTAAAAGATGTCAAAATGTAAATTTGTTCCAACATTTTTCCCATCCCATGAAGCATTTGTCAGTCTACCTCTTGTAGTCACCAATGCTTGTTTCGAGCATTTGTCTGCCTCCATGTTTGCCTCCCTGAAAATGTGTTGAAAATAAATGCCTATGAATGACGAAGTCAACTCCTTAATCTTGTCTTTCCAGCCTTCGATATTTATTGCTTGTAGATTTCCTTTTTTTTTGAGCCAATCTATAACTATCTTGGAATCGCCTATTAGCTAGATGTACTAGATGTCTAATTTCTTTGCTAAGAAAAGCGAAGCCCAATCACCCAACAGTTCAGCTTTAGTATTTGTTCCAGCTCCGCCATTAAAATGCCACCTGTAATTGGTCAAATCACTGCAGAAAATGGTGCCACCTACCCCACAGTTTGAACCTCTATCCACTGAAGCAGCGTCAAAAAAAGCCAAAGAATAACCATTTATCCTGAAAATAGAATTTACTCTTAAGTTTTTGGTTACTGTTTTTATACCATTGGGCAAATTTCAGAGCATATTTAATGTTTTATGGGTTGCTGACCAAGTAGAAGGCCCTTTACCTTCAAATAACAGGTTAGTACGCTCGAGCCAAATATTCCAACACACCAGCGCTGGAAGTCTTTTTGTCATTGCCTTGTTACCAACCCAATCTTCCATGCATTGGTTTATGGTATTACCGATCCAAATAGATATTGTATTTTGAAGTTGAGCACAGTTAGCCCAAACCGAAACAACAAATGGACAATGAATAAAAAGGTGAGCAATATCTTCGGCATTTTGATTGCATAGCAGGCAAATGCCCGGCCCAATCCACCGTTTGGCTTGAAGTTTGTCCCAGGTTGATAATCTACCCTCCATTGCCAGCCAGAAAAAGAGAGTAATCTTCAATGGGAGTCCCCAATTCCAAATGTTTTTTTTCCACTCCTGATAGATCGGAAGGTTCATAGTTGAAAGAATAGCATCATAAGCATTCTTCACCAAGAGAATTCCTGAGCCATCGCCCCCGGACCACTATAGCTAATCATTTGTTCCTGCCAGAAGAGAAACCCCTGCCATTTTTAACTTTGTTATATACTCATTCCAACCAATTGCAAGAGCCCTCGTTAATCCCAGATCTGAGCTGCTCCTCCAATAATCCGTGTGCGTCTCAAGAGACCGAAGGATGGCAACTTGTGACAAGTTATAAATCTGAATGGAATTCAAGAAAAGGGTAATCGCCGAATTTAGGATAGATCGACTGCCTATACCTAGGATTTTGTCCTTGCCAATGATGATTTGTTTGCTATCTCCAGGCTTCCAACTAAGCCATTGAAAGATAATGGGAAGAGATCGAATGAAACTGGCCCACATTCGAGAAACAGATCGACAGTTGTATGATGGACTTTTGAGTCAGCCAATAAGAGACTTGCTATGAAAGTATTTATCAAATAATACCTCGTGCCAAATGCTTCTCTGTGTTAACAGTCTCCAAAGTGTTGCTGAAATCAATGCCGAATTAAAAACATAAGGATTGAGGAGCCCCCAGCCCCCATTTCATTTTAGTCTAGCCAAGGTCTCCCACTTGCAAAGATGGAAATGACACGAATCTGTTTTCCCATTCCATAAATAGTGAAACATGAGCTTGCGAATCTTGTTAAGGATGGTGCGAGGGATAGTCTCCAAGGACATCCAAAAAACTAATTGTCCTTCCAGCACGAATTTGATCAGGATGAATCTGCCCCCAAGAGAAAGCCAACTGTTATACCAACTTGAAATTTTCTGAGAAACTTTTGTAACCAACCAACTCCAATCAACAACTCTATGTGGACCTGTTTTAAAAAAAAAAACCCAGGTACTTGAATCCAACTGATAATTTACTAAAAGTAAAGGGCATTAGGACTTTAAAAGGAGTCAATTCAAAATCAGCAAGGCCTTCAGATAGGATAATCGTTTTGGCCACATTCACTGTGAGACCAGCCGAATTACAAAAAAGATCAATAATGGATATAATTTCCTTCCATTCCCGAATACACGCCTTGGATAAAATAAGGACATCGTCCACAAATAGCAAATGTAAAATATTAGTCAGTCGAGAAACATTTATACCTGAAATAAAACCTTTCGCCCTGGATTTCTTTAATGACAAATTGAGTCTCTCCATCACCAGGATGAAGAGAAGAGATTATAAAGGACAACCCTGGCGAACCCCCCTCTCACTTCTGAAAAAATCAGTAGGCTCCCCATTAACCAAGACTGCAAAGGACGTTGAAGTTAAACAAGACATGATCCAATTAGTCATCTGGAGACCCAAACCTATTTTAAAAAGGATCAGGCGAAGTTGGTCCCAATCGATACAGTCATAAGCTTTCCTTAAATCTAGTTTCAGGACTAGAGATTTCAAATTCTTCTTTTTAATGTTGTGGATGGTTTCATGAGCTATACCAATAGATTCTTGAATGTGTCTTCCTTTAAGGAACCCCAACTGTTCACATGAAATATACCTGGACAGAAAAGGCTTAAGCCGATTTGCGATTATTTTGCTAACAATCTTGTAACACGGGTTACATAATGATATTGGTCGGAAGCCCTCGAATGATCTGGGACAATTTGTCTTTGGAATCAAAGTGAGAAAGGTTTCATTTAGTCACCCCAATATCGATCCCAACCTTCTAGTCTCTTCGACCATTGCCAGAAGATCTTCACCAATTAGATCAAAGAAAAAGATGAAAAATTCAGAAGTCCACCCATCAGGGCCTGGACTTTTCTCCTTCTTAAATTGAGTGAGAACTTCAAGCAATTCTTCCAAAGTTACCTTGTCATACATGGAACACGACTCCTATTCATCCATCATCTGATGGAATAGCTCTGCAATCTTGCATTGGTCAATTGTTTTCAATGTCGGTGAAGCCTTATAATTGTTCTTGAAATAATTTGTTGCCCCGTTCAAAAGATCCTCCTGATTATTGATCAAATGCCCATTACCTGAATCTATCTCCCAAACATGTTTCCTAATCCAATTCTAGGTAGCAACCTTGTGGAAATACTTGGTATTGTTGTCCCCATAAGACAACCATAAGGCTCTGCTACGAATTTGCCATAGTTCCTCTTCGCTACGCAGAATCAGATTCCTGTCGAATTCCTTTTGTTTCAAGGAGGAAGTAGTTGCTTGGTTCGAAGGATCCCCTGCCAGCTTCCCAATAATATCCTTAATATCTTATTCTAATGTATTTAATAATGCCAGTTTCCTATCACGATATTCTTGTATCCAGGATTTGGTCTGGTTTTTCAGAACTTGCAATTTCCATAATAGCCTTTTATGCTTGTTGTCTTCACTCCGAAACATGGTGTCTAACCAAGTTTTGTGTACCAGGTTCACAAACTCCTTTTCGAGAAGCCAATCCAGATTAAACTTGAAGGGGAAAGGCTTGTACCTTGGGAGAGTCTCCATTTGGAAAAATACCGGTGCATGGTCCGATACGAAAGGGAGTTGACCCAGGATCTATAGATACCAACCTCCGATAAAAGTTGTTCACAAACAAAAATCCGATCTAATCTCCTTTCAATGGTTGCCTGACCAGCACGACCATTTCGCCAAGTAGGAACCAACTTTGCTCGTTTGACATCAACAAGATTATGAGACAAAAAAATCTCTTTGAAAAAATCATCATTACAGCAATTCGCCCCCGACCCTCCCCAAGCCTCATCAACAGACAAAATAAAATTTAAATCGCCCACTAAAACCAAGTTAGGAGTACTAAGCAAGCCACTGCCTTCAATGGTTTTCCAAAAGGGAATCCTATCTGAGCAAGGTCCATAAGTATTGAGCATGGAAATTTCCCTCTTTGTCAATAAGCATTTCCCAGTCAACGATATACCCCCTACCGTGAGAAAGGGTTCAAAAAAGTATAAATTTGAATCCCAGGCAACTAAAAGACCCCCTGAATTTCCCACAGAGCTGACTCCCTTATCCCTTGCATTTCTTTCTTTGCAAAATTCTTATCTTCAGCTCGACAGACTATTGTGTTTTTCATTTGCAATTATTAAAATTTTCCACGTACTAAGGAGGTTTAATGATTGAGTAGATGAAAAAGATAACTTCTAACAAAGGGCTAGGTAGGGGCACTTACATCTTGAAAATGAAAAGACAAATGACCCCTAGTAGCGTAGAAGCCACAATTGAGGTCACCCACCAACTAGATTATTGGTACATTGTGAAATTATTAAGATATTTGGAAATGAAATGGGGGAATTACCATATATCAAGGAAACACTTCATTGAATTAACAATGAAAACTCCAAGACAATTCAAGCTAGTGATTCAAAGCCCTAACGTTGTTGGGATTTGGTGACAACGAATTCCTCTAATGATAAGATCTGGATCCTATTATTCTGCGTTGGTTACAACCAAATAGAACAAGTTAGAATATGGATGGGGATTGCATTTATTATTCAGTTTCTTGTAAATGTATATAAATACATGTAAGCCCGTAGAGGCAAAAATGACTGTGAGAGATTGAGTGTGTGAGAGACTTTCAAATCTGATGTAATCTCCATAATCTGAATAATAAGACAATCGATGCCTATGCTTGGTGGACGTAACCCAACGTTTGGGTGAACCACGTGAAATCCCTGTGTCTATTATCTGTGTGTGATTGTTAATTAGCTATGTGAATTGTGTTTTCCGCATTGACAATTCTAACAAGTGGTATCAGAGTTGGTTAGAGCTAGTTGGAGGAGAGTTAAATTATCAGAGGAGCCGTAGAAGTGAGGTGCGTAGATCTCTACATTTCTGCAGGTCCCTCCTCTCGAAGGGTTGCGAAAAAGGCACAGTGCGTAGATCTTTCACTATTTCCGCACTCCAACTAAGTCGAGAGGTGCAGACTCCCCACAGTGGAAGCGTGAGGTGCATGCGGTGGCTCCCTTAAGTAAAAAAACCCCGATCTCATTTTAAATTAATTCGCATGGTTTAAGGCATGGTACGACTCCTTTGGTAAATCAAAGTTTTTTTTTAAATTGGATTTCCTTTTAAGAAACGTGAACAAGTCATGTGGAGAGGGATAAAATAAATTATTATATTTGGAATATAAAGTGAATTAAAAGGTTAAAGAGTGGATATAAAAGGTATATAAGTTTTTTTATTATTATTTTAAACCTTTTGGGGTTATTACTTAACCTTGTTTATTAAGGATCCACATTTAACCTTATTTAGTACTCCTCCACATTTAAAAGTATTTTTTATAAGCAGTGGATATTGGGAGATTTTTTGTGCTAATGGCTAAGATGCAAAGTTCGAAGTTTGAAGTTGAAAAGTTCAGCGATAAAAACAACTTTGAGCTCTGGAAGCTTAAGATGTGGGATTTACTGGTGCAACAAGGGTTGCAAAAAGCATTGACAGGCAAGTCAAAGAAACCAACAACCATGACGAAATGGGAATGGGAAGATATGTGTAGTGTCCCCAAGGCCGAGCCCCATTGTAAAACATGTTTTAAAAGAAATTGTAATTATGTTTTATAGGCTGGTGAGCCAAGTTTTGTATAAACTGGTAGGCTTATGTGTTTGTCAGGCCAGGGAGCCTAAGTGTTGAAGGCCAGGAGCCTACTGTTGTATATGTAATCATGCAGAACAATTAATAAATATAAACACCGCCATGTGCAGACCGACCACGATGAATGAGTGAAGGGGGACTGAGCATCCACAGAATGGGCAAGGAATTAGGGGGCTGAAGGTGGGAAAAGGGGCTAAGTGTTGAGCCTAGGGGGCATAAGCCTTGGGAATAATATTTTAATATTATTCCAAAAGAGAAATGCATTATATGTTTTAACCTAAGTCCTTGTTGGTAGGACAAGTGATTTCCAAATGGTGGGAGGCACACACGTTGCAGGAACACGTGCAGTCGCATGGGTGACAAGTGTCAAGCCTGGCCATGCAATAAAAGGTCGAGATGAGCCGTGTTGGGAGTTCCCTCTCGAGGGAACTCACGGACTACAAGAAGTAAGGGGGGGTCTGACTCTTGCAACAAAACCCTCGTACCTCCTCTGAACCGAGGAGGCGTGTATCTGTGTTTGTCCGGATAGCTGGTACATCCCCGAGTCTGAACCGTCCGAACCTGCGTGACCCCTTGCGTGGATTGTCTGTCACGCATTCCTGACAGGAGGGCGTGAGTCTATCTTAGGTAAGGGGGAAGGGAATCGGCCATTCTGCGGGGGGAGGGAGTCTGTGTAATTCTCGGCTGAAATTGCTTCTCAGGCAATTCTGAAAATCAACACCGTGAGACCTAGTTGCCATTGCTGAGCTTGTTTGGAGAGGTTTGAGTCTGTATTCCCGGTGGACTGTGCGGTCAGGCAGAGATGGATTGCGCGTGAATTGTTGTCCAGTGCAGGTGGTAATAGAGCCTGTGTGTGATCTCTCTCTAGGGGAGGGAGGTGGATGTTGTTGGAAGAGGTTTCTTCCAGAGAGTGTCCAGCACCAGCTTCAGGCTCTGAGACTTCCTGATCCAGCCTGTTGTTGAGGCCCAAAGGGGAGGGTTAACACCGAGGGACCGTGCTTTTGAAGGTGTATACTCCTGGGCGGAACAGGCATGTGGGGAATGAGGGTCTGGTAGTAGTGGGCGTAAGATGGCATCTTTGGGAAGAATCCTTCCAGATATTTCTGTGTTGTTTTCCCCTGTAACATCAGCCTAGCCTAGGATTCCTTGCCTTGGGGTGGAGCTCAGTCCCAGCTCGGGGGTGACCCACTGTTGAGATGATAAGCAGTGCAGTCTAAGGTTGGGAGGTTCATGGAAGGCCTGCACTTGGTTGGTGGATTTCACCACTGTTACAAGATAAGTGTTTAACTATGTTTTATCACATTTTATCAATATGCTTTGTATCTTTGTGTATTAAAATGATCATGCAATTCTGCTGTGCATTTGGATTAATGTATTTGCCATGGAGTATTTATGTTAAATTGACTCTTATGCTCACTCTGAGAATAAACGTATTTCATTGCTTGAATGCATGCGATTAATTATGAATGAGAATGTGTTATTCCACGTAGTAACACCTACATGGTAGCCAAGGTGCGCTACAGACATTCTGGGTTAGCTATCAAGTAGTGTTATAGTAACCCTGGGTAGCTGAAAGCAAAAAGGGGTGTTACAATATGGATGCGAAAGCTCTTAGTACCATTCGTTTATGTCTAGAAAATGAGGTTCTGTTTAATATCGTAGGAGAGGATACAACATCAGGCTTATGGAGCAAGTTGGAAAGTCTATATATGACGAAGTCCTTGACTAGCAGAATCTACTTGAAGAGACAGTTGTACAGTTTGTGGATGAAAGAAGGTACAAAAGTTGTTGACCATTTAAATACCTTTAATACCCTTATAGTTCAATTGACTAGTATGGAAGTTCAGTTCGAAGATGAAGATAAGGCTATTACACTATTGTGTTCATTCCCTGAGTCTTGGGATAATTTAGTCACCTCTATTAGGTTTAGCTTAGCAGATGTTTTAGATTATGACTCTGTTGTGGGAGCTTTGTTGGTTGAGGAGATGAGGAGAAAATCTAGTAAAGAAACTTCAACTTCAGAGGCGATGTTGATCAGAGGTCGAACCACAGAGAAGAATGAGAGAAGTTCTTTCCGATCTAAGTCAAGACACATAAAGGGTAAAGCAAAATGTTGGCACTGTGGCAAAACAGGACATCTCAAGCAAGATTGTTGGAAGAGAAAGGAATCGGATGAAAACTCTACGAAAGAATCAAATTTGGCTGTAACAAATTCAGGTATGACTGATCAAGTTTTATCCGTTTCTAGTAATTTACAATATCAAGATGAATGGCAGTTAGATTCAGGTGCCTCCCACCACATGTGCTCACATAGAAATTGGTTCATTTCTTACCAATCTATTGATGAGGGTGTAGTGTTCATGGGAAATGGTGTTCCCTGTAAAACTATTGGGGTTGGCAGTATTAGAATCAGGATGTTCGATGGTATTGCTAGGGAATTAACGGATGTTTGATATGTACCTAAGCTTAAATCAAATTTGATTTCATTAGGAGTGTTGGATTCTTGTGGATATAAGTATACAGGTCAAGGTGGAGCTCTCACAGTGTCGAAAGGGAATTTAGTAGTGATGAAGGAAACAAAGGTTGATAACCTCTATAAGTTGGAAGGGAGTACTAAAGTGGCATCTGAAGTGATAGATGCATCTTCTTGTTTATGGCAGAAGCATCAAGGTCATAAGAGCAAGAAAGAATTGCAAGTACTGGTAAGAGGTAAATCAGTTCCAGACTTAAAATCTTTGTTTCCGAATTTTTGCTTGTTTTGTATCTTTGCAAGTTATGATGGCGGTATAAAGGGATGTTGTGTGTGGGATCCTACTTCTCACAAGGTCATCATTGACAGAGATATAGTATGTATGGAACAACCAAAAGGGCTGATTCAAGATCGCAACGGTAAATTTGTTTGCATGCTAGGTAATTCATTGTATGACCTACTGGTACCCAGGCAAATATACAAGATGTTTGAATCCTTCATAGTGAATCAGAATTTTTCAAAGGGTAAGAATGATTATACAGTTTATAGTACATTCACAATCTTGATGTTCTTTGTTGATGCTATGCTCGATGTAAGCCGAAGCATGGATAAAATCAGTAAGAAAATGACACAGGTGGACAATACAATTCAGATGAAGGATCAAGGAGCACCAAAACAAATTAAGGGCATGGAAGTATACAGAGATGGTAATGGTAAGCTATGGTTGGAGTTCAGTATGAACATTGTAAAACCAGTTTTTATCCCTCTTGCTTTCCATTATAAGTTTTCTTCAAGTATAGGGCATGTCTATAAAGAAGAAAAGGTTATGTCTCATGTAAGTTCAGTAGGAGGTATGTTGTATGTGATGAAATGGTTAAGAACAGATGTTTCACATGCTAATGATGTTGTCAGATACGTGACAGATTCAGGTGCTGCAGTGAAATGGGTGCTTCAGTGTTTGAGAAGTACAAATGTCACCTATAATGGTTACAGTGAGATGGTTTGTGATAACTATAATGCATATTTACAGGTGTTTTGGATAGAAGGAGATCTATCACTAAACGTGTCTCACAACACAATTGTGGAAGACATGTTGGAGGTGGAGTGATCCCTCAGGAAATCCAAACTGGTGCAAGTCACATAGGCAAGATCATGAAACAAGTTTTATTAGAGAAGTTGTAATGGTGCTTGGCTTCTCTTGGCTTGAAAAAAAGGTGATGAACAAAAGGAAGGAGAAAGGTATTAGGTTAATTGTTGTCAAGGTGGAGATTGTTGGGATTTGGTGACAACGAATTCCTCTAATGATAAGATCTGGATCCTATTATTCTGCATTGGTTACAACCAAATAGACCAAGTTAGAATATGGATAGGGATTGCATTTATTATTCAGTTTCTTGTAAATGTATATAAATACATGTAAGCTCGTAGAGGCAAAAATGACTGTGAGAGACTGAGTGTGTGAGAGACTTGCAAATCTGATGTAATCTCCATAATCCGAATAATAAGACAATCGATGCCTATGCTTGGTGGAGGTAGCCCAACGTTTGGGTGAACCACGTGAAATCCATGTGTCTATTATATGTGTGTGATTGCTAATTATCTATGTGAATTGTGTTTTCCGCATTGACAATTCTAACAAACGTGACATACACAGATAAGGGAAGGGGAAGATCAAGCTAGAGACATCTTCGTACTTCATGAACTACTTCGCAAAAGATAGCTTAATGAAATAAATGAAATCCCCACCCTTGAAGGGGGAGGCTAGCTAGTGATAACGTTGGTGACACTCAATTAGTTGTCTTTCTTTCTTTTTCGGGGATAGATAAAGTCTAGCCCCCTTCAGGAATTTACCTAGGTTTACGACCTTTAGTCATGCCTTCTTTCCAAAGGAGAATTAAAGGCCTTAGGAATTGTTATTTATTGGCATTTTAACAAGATGATATTGTTTCATTGCTAGCTCAGGTACATCACCATCCACTTTCTCAATGGTAGACAATGGTTAAAGGGTTGTTTGAACTATAAAACAAATAAAAAAATCATCGACCTTATCACCTCAGGGACAAACACAATTATGAAGATGATTTGGAACATTGGGAGGCCATCATGTTAATGCAACATTTAACATGATATCTTGCCATTAAGGTCTTAATCCAATCACACTTGCTCCACATCATTTTAAGAGTGAATTTCACCATATGAAATAATTCAAAGATCTAGAGGATTATTGGTGTTGGGCATTTGGGATTTAACCATGTAATGAATT
>JASDQU011028109.1:17029-29599 GCA_032191745.1 Picea mariana
ACCAAAGAGAATGATTGTTCATTCAAGTGGAGTGCAGGAGAAAATGGAGGCACACAAGGCAGGCCCATAATACACCATAATAGAGGACGATGCAGAATTAATCACAGAGAAAGTACACAACTGCATCGTCGAAGAATATGAGGGGGAATAAAAACAAATGGAAATGATAATGCAAGAACTAATAGAGGTCAAGTATGTCTTGAAGAAAATACGCTCCACTAAGGTGAAACACCAAGGGAAAAAAAAACAACAACAAACAGCACAAGAACATCCCATGCATAATGATGAAGAGATAGTGCAGCTAACACTATTGGCAAGCCAAATATTTATCCTTACCAAAGATATGTTGCAAATTGATCATGAAATGGAGCATAAAAAAGATAAGGACATATAATAGATGGAGTTGGTATTGGCGCATGAAGTCTAATAAGTGTGGCGCACAAACTCCAGTCCAGAGATAGGACAGATGCACAAAACATGGAGAGAGTCGGGGTATCCAAGTAGGTACTAGAAACAGTTCTTATAGAAGTACGGATAGAACATGAGAAATAAAAATGACACGTAGATATATTGGAGCAAAGACTTGAAGAAGTCTTCCAAAAAATTCCATAGAGCTCACTAGAAGGAGAAATAAACATATAATAAAAGCTACAAAAGATACCATAGATGATGAATGGGTGCAAACAGTAGATAATATAATTGGTGGAGAAAATGACACCAACTACCCCGCTAGAGGTCATATCCGAAAGGGAGTAGCAGGCCACAGAACAAACATAGCACATTGTGCTGGAAGTCAAGGAAATCATAGAACTTTATGAGAGGACTGTGCAAATTTGGACAAGCCTAGCAGAAGATGAAGGGATCTAGCAATTGAATCAAAAAGAAGAAAATTTGAACACAACAATCCATGATATGAAGAAATGACAAAATACAATCAGCATCTCAAACAAGCTTAAGAGCGTGCAGGAGATGAAAAACTTCCAGGAAAAGTTAAAGGCCAGACAAGAGGATAAGGAAGCATGATAGGATCATTTGGAGACCCTGAAAGAGCAAGAAAAAAATATGATAGAAGAGATGGAGATAGAAAAAGGAAATCTAGAACAGGTGCATTCAAAAAGAATACAAGTGTTGGAGCATGTCACAATGAAAATCGTGGAGACCTTGATAGAGAAAAGTGCACATTCCAAGAAGCAAGTGCATGAACTCACAAAGCAGTTCCAGGAGCTGGAGAAATTGGTCTAGAAAGCACATATGACATGAGTGGATCGGTACAAGCCACAAGTTAATGTTGGGGGCCTATTGGAGCAAGAAATTTTGGGAAGTTAAGCACAGTAAGAAAGGTAGAATGGACCAAAGGAAACAACGTGCATCCGAAAAGAAGGAAAAGTAGCATGAAAAAGGGAAACAGAAGTAGTGTGCCAGGAAAGAAGGAAGATCAACACATAGTCAAAGAAATGATGAATACCAACCATGCAAAAGGTAGTTGGAAAGTGGACAAGTTGAGTCCACTTAGAATTAGGGTTTTTGAGTCATAATATAATTTTTTTACCCATTTTTGTAGTATAAATAAAAGATATATGAGGTAGATTGAGGTATCTTTTGATATTTGGTGTCCTTTCTGGTGGTTAAGAAATTATTTTTGGAACATCCTTTTGAGTTTTGAGTCAGAGTATGTGTTTTGTTAAGAGTTGGAAAGCTCAGATGGAGTCAGAGTTGAGATGTAATTGAGGGTTAGGTTGCAAGTTGTGGAGCTTGGTGCGACATTGGTCAACCTCATGCACCAATACTAAGCTAGGATGTAATGTGTGCATCGCTATTTTGAGGAAGAATAAATAAAGAAGAATATATTTGGAGACATAGCCTAGGGGGGTGAACCACGATAAAACCTTATTTTCTAATGGGATTGAATGCTTTTTGTTGTTTTTGCAACTATTAATTAATGGTTATATGAATGAATGAGTTTATTTACAATGCACACTAGTATATTTATGTAGAATGTATGTCATTGAATGGATAAAGTAGGATATCTGATGAATTTTATGGTAGAATATATATTAAAATAGAAGATAAGTAGGAATAATAACCCTAATCCCTTCCATGACTACAGGAATATGCATCCTGCAATCTTCCATAATCCATCTTGGGTGAGACTGTGTTGTGCACTATATGCACAGTGTAGTCTTCTGATTTACTTGAAGGGTTGATGGTGAAAATGGTTTTGTTGGAGAACTAAGGTGAATCGGGATCAGCCCATACATCCAACATAATCAAAGAAAGTTTTTAAAGGTGACTTACAAGTAGAAGTGTATACTTCTCTATGGAAAGAGTGTTGAATGTAGATCAAATTTTCTTCCCAGGTCTTCAAATGCTTCTAATTGTATCCCCTCAAAAAATTGCACCAAAGTCCCATTGATGAATTTTATTTTCACATCTATCTATGGATGGAATGTTATAGATGTATTCACCTTGGTGTTCATCATTTACCAAAGTATAGTCTAAAAAGAACTAAAAAATCTAATGTCCCTATCTAAGATGATGCTCCTTGGTATCCTAAAGTCCACCCAGACCTATTCAAAGAATGTGTTTTCTACTTCTTATCCTTTGATGGTTTTCTGACAGGGAATAAGAATGCACATCTTGTTCAACTTTTCAACTACCTCAATGTTGGGCACAAGCCCAGTTTTGAGGAAAAGAAGCACGTGTAAGGTAGAAGCGCATGCAGGAAAAGAAGCATGTGTAAGGCAAAAGCGCATGCAGGAAAAGAAGCAAGTGTAAGGCATACACGCATGCAGGAAAAAAAACACGTGCAAGAAAAATGTGCATGAAGAAGAGGAAAGAATGTGAGGCACGCATGAAATAATACCTAGCCATGATAGGGTTATGGTTTTGGTAAGATAATGTAATGAATGGTAAGATGAAAACATGTATAAGTAGGTGCCTAGGAGGTCTAGGTCGAGGGTGGTTGGTCATTATTACTATGTCAATCGAAGACAGAATAACTGTAAATCCGATCTGTTTTGTAAGTTGTTGAGTTGAGGAGAGGAAATAAGGTAGATATTGAGGGTTAGATCATAGGATGAGGAGTCTAGTGTGATCTAGTCTACCTCATTGTATATCTCAACCTATCTAAGGAGAATTTTAATGCACACGAAGTTGCAGTTTTGGAAACACCATAATAAAATAAAAGAGCATCCAAATGTTTGTGGATTTATCCCAGGAGGGCTGAACCACGGTAGATCATTTTTTATGTGATTGAATATTGTGTATTTCCTTTAATTTCAATTATTAGATGTTAGACAAATGCATGAATGACTAGTCATATCTTTTATTTTACATGCATGAATAAGAATGACAGGGTATTCAATATAAGATGAATGTTAAAGTAACAAATGAAGATCACAAATTTTAATCCCAGATCCCCACTCATTCCCAGGCTGCAATCACTTGAGTTTTTCAGCCACCAATATAACTATCTCGGGTGAGACTGTGCAATGCACTCTGTGTACTACACTACCTTCTAGTTTACTAGAGGGGTTGATAGTTTTAAAGGGGTTTTTTTGGAAACCATGGTAGACCTGAACCTGGGTCAGCCCAAGAAAGGTAGTAAGAATAGTAGAAGACCAACAAATGGTTTCCTTGCAAGCTAGAACAAAATGGGATTGAGTGAATGAGATATGTTGAAGAAGCGGGAAAAGAATGTCAGATCTGGTGAGGAAACTTTAAAAAGAATGAGATTATAAAAGGGGATATTTATACCATGGAACCCAACAAAGGCATAGATCGAGAGTTGTTTGAAAATAAAGGAGCTATAATTTTCATAGAAAGATGATAGAAACCCAAAGTTAACACTGTGCAAATATTTGGACAAGTACATACTTAGCGACTTGCATGAAGTATTTTTCTATGATTTCCCGCATGTGTTGCAGGAGTAGATATTGAGGTTGAAATAAAACCACCCTACAAATCTGATCAGATGAATAGAGTGTAATTTTGGGGAGATAGCACAGTTACAACAAGTTGACAATAAATTTACACATGCAATAGATTTCTGGTTAGACAACATTGTTGCAGGATTTATCACGGAATTTGCAGTAGATACTATGAAGTCTTACAGCACAGCAAAGAAAGAGTTCCTGAATGGACCTAGAGGTAGGTATATCATATCATTGTATACTTCCATCAATATTTTATTGTATAACAAAGGTGTAATGACAATGGCATCAGATAGCTAAACTTCCCTGTGTGCATGGGGGAAGGGGGGGAAGCACTGACAAGAGACGGAGAAATGGAAGAACAGATGGATAAAGGAAAGAAGGAGGAGGCCTTGGATCCAATCACGATGGAGGAAGACCAGATCATTATATCATGGAAACAGCTGGAAGAACGTGCAGTGGAGCACCCTACCAATACAATATGGACAATAATATGAGAGCCATAGCCGTGAGGGAAGGCTTGACAAGTGATGAAAAAGAGGTAGATGATCTCCAGGTTGTGGAGCAGATTGAGGAAATCATGCACACGACATATGAATGGAAGACAAGAGGTCCAAGGGTAGGAACTGGAGGCAAAAATCCTATCCATATTAGTGTCTATATGGAACCCATCAACCCATGTGCGACCAATACACTAGAAACAACACCATTGTTTAGACAACCGAATTTCAGTGGAAGAAATGCATCAGGAAGTATACATACATAGGGATAAATAACTAAGGGATCCAGTTCAAGAATCATTAGTCAAGGATCTACAACACGTAGAGGTAGTATTTCATCATTCAGGATTGCAGGACATGATCCCACCATCAGGTTACCAAAATTCAAGGGAGAGGCATCATAGGACCCTAAGAAGCACTTGTTCATCTGTGAAAATATCTAGGAAGAAAAGAATATCATAGATGAGGATACAAAACATTCGCAGTTAGTGATCACATGAAGAGACCGTGCACTGGATTGGTACATGAGATTAGCTGCAAACAGTCCACCAGAAATAACCAGAATGATTGTGGATATCAAGAATTTATTGATAAATGAATTCCATAATCCTAGCTCGGAGGATTAGTACATGAATGAGATGATAGAGATCAAATAGAAACAAGGGGAATCTTTCTGGGATATTGACCAAAGATTTAAATGATTGAAGGGAAAGCCGAAGTATGTCATGATAGATATGTAGCATAGACATCTATTTTTGAATTCCCTCCTACCACACCTGAAATACCCTTTGAGACAACATAAGTTTCAAACTCAAGAAAAGGCTCTGCAGGAAACCTTACAACTAGAAGAGAACCAATATTTGAATACATATCCAACAATAGAGGAGTTGAAGGAGGATATGAAGAATTTAACATTTAAACTAAACCAGAACAGGAACAAGGAAAAAAGAGAAGTTGTTTGGTGTACCACATGTAGGACAGAAGGACATCACAAGAATGAGTGCCCGACATTCGTGCAATACATGGAAACAGGACTGCCAAACCCTATGCCGACATGAGGACTATGGTGTGAGATATGTAATACATAGGGGCATGATCCATATCATTGTCCAATGATGAAAAAATACCAGACAGTGCCTAAGAGTTCATATTGCAACTTTTTCAAGTCGGTGGGCCATGATGAAAAATATTGCAGGGCAATGGAGCTGATGAGAACATTAGACACTTATAGGGTGCAGGAAGAAATGATGAAAGGGAAAGTTGCACCACATTTTAACAAAGTACCATCCCCATATAACACTGCACCACAAAAATATAACATTGCACAACCACAGTATAATCTCATGCAGTATAATCAGGTTCCTCAGTACAACGCCCCACAAGGAGATCGAGCTGGCTACAGAGGTGAAGGACGAGGTAGAGGAGGATTTGAAAGAGGAAAAACACCAGTGGTATGCCATAAATTTCAAAATCCAGAAAACTATGCAAGAGAATGTTCACTTCCACATGCAACATGTATGTATTGTTGTGCATCAGACCATGACACAGAAAATTGTCTAACACTATTGGGGAAGATCTAGGAAAAAAGGAAATAGAACAGTCAAAATATTCAATGGATTTATGCCAAAGCAAGGGATGATGGAAGAAATATAAACATAGTTATGTGCAGAGGAGATAAAACAAGATATGACGTAGTAAGACAAGATCCAGCACAACACCAATGGGTGAAGAAGAATGTTAAACCACATAAGCAGTTTGATGTGCATAACGACAAGGAGATATTCAAGAAATCCAGAAAAGAATTCTTGAAGCCAGACATTTCATTTATATCGACTGTGCAACATACTCAGGACGTACCAATGTATGAGATGCCTTCATCACTGGATCAAACTAATGAAGCACAACCCTTAGGACAATTAAGTACAATAAAGTATTTTCTGCAATCCTTTGTTAAACTACTAAATGATCCATCATATGTTAAAGTATTAGAAAATATGTTATAAATTTGTAACACAGATGTAGAGGGAAAGCTAGACCAGAAAACCGTTAATCACTTGCATACAAGGAGGAGGAAGGGTAGAGAGTTCAGATAGAACTTTAACATTAGATATTTCAACATGGGTGATATTATACTGGATTTAAGCTCCGAAGTAAATGTGTTACCCAAGAAGACATGGCAATGTATGGGAGATCCCACATTAGGATATTCACCTGATCAACTAAAACAAACAAATCAACATTGGGTTCTGCCAATTGGAAGGCTAAAGGGTGTGACAATAGATATGGATGGAGTGCGCACTAAAGTCGATTTTGAAGTGATAGAAATAGTGTATGGCACAACACCTTATCCAACATTTCTTGGATTGGATTTGGTGTTTGACAACCAAGCCATAATAAATGTGAAGACAAGGAAGATGAAATTAGGGTTAGGAGAGTACATAATCATTGTGCCACTTGACCCATTAGAAGGAGAAAGGTTTGTAGAACCCACTTGATTCGACCTGGAGGAAATCAACTAGTTATACAGAACCACCGTGCGAGAATAAGATTATGTAAATCTAACTGCATATGGATTACTCAACTGGAGAATCATCACATCATGTTCTTTAGACTCAGATACAGGGTTGGAGAATTGGAAGAAAATATTACATGAAGTATCCACAAGAAGGTGCGCAAGAATATACCACGCAGTAAGATGGGCAGGTATAGAGATAAGAGAACCTCCCAGTTTTCATGGGGTAAATGACCTAGAAGAATTCCTAACAACATACAAAGATGAATTGTTAGAAAATCAAAAGCTCTTATCTCTAGATATAACACTCAAGGAAACACCTACAATATGGTGGGGTGTGCACAAAGAGACAGTCAAGGACTGGTACCAATGTAAGGGATTATTGTGCATTAGATTCGACGTAGAACGGGGAAGCAATGAACTGCATAGATATAATGGACATGGGACACAATCAAAATAATTGGAGGAGTGCAGAACACTATGAAAAATGACACCACCAGACAAATGGCCTCATCACTTCATTTATACATTGGAAGGAATTCTAGAAAACTGGTATGTAGACCAGGAACTACGCAGAGGCACTGCAGAATGGAAAACATTACAACATAATTTTATAGTCACTTTCTCATTTGAACATGAGAACCCCAACATTGAGTCAACACTCAAACAAATTAGAGGGGTGATATTTATTAAGGAACTAGAGGTTGAATGTATAACAGAGTATCAACAACAAAATAGACATATAGTGAAAGAACTATTGTCATGCTATCATGTGCGGGAATAAGTACCAGATGAAGATGACCCACACAACATTCAAATTACATAAATTGAAGGAGAAAGAGAGGTGGAAGGTCCATCTTTGGCATCATAAGTATTTGATGTGCCACTCAAGGTGAAGAAAGTAAATATTGGGACAAATGATAATCCCAAAATGGCTAGTATTGGAGACTACTGGGATGAACAAACAATAGAAAGAATAACAGAGTTGTTGCGTGAGTACAATGACATGTTCCCAACAACCTTTACAGAGATGAAAGGCATAGTAAGAGAGCTAGGAGAGATGAAGATACCTCTAAAACCTGAGGCTAGTTCATTCAGACGACGATCATATAGACTGAACCCAATATATAAGCAGAAAGTAAAAGAAGAAATTGACAAAATGTTGGAAGATGGAATCATAGAACCAGTAGAAGAATCAGAATGGATAAGCACTATGGTAGTACAGGAAAAGAAACAAGGAGGGATAAGGATCTATGTAGATCTCAGGAAATATAATGATACTTTCCTACATGACCCTTTTCCCACCCCTTTCACAGATGAGGTATTAGAGAATGTGGGAGGCCAGGAAGCATATAACTCATTCTAAGATGGATTCTCAGGCTACCATCAGATCAAGATAGCTCCAAAAGACAGGTACAAGACCACATTTTCCACAGAATGTGGATCCTACCAGTACACATTCNCATAATTTTACAGTCACTTTCTCATTTGAACATGAGAACCCCAACATTGAGTCAACACTCAAACAAATCAGAGGGGTGATATTTATTAAGGAACTAGAAGTTGAATGTATAACAGAGTATCAACAACAGAATAGACAGATAGTGAAAGAACTATTGTCATGCTATCATGTGTGGGAATAAGTACCAGATGAAGATGACCCACACAACATTCAAATTACATAAATTGAAGGATAAAGAGAGGTGGAAGGTCCATCTTTGGCATCATAAGTATTTGATGTGCCACTCAAGGTGAAGAAAGTAAATATTGGGACAAATGATAATCCCAAAATGGCTAGTATTGGAGACTACTAGGATGAACAAACAATAGAAAGAATAACAGAGTTGTTGCATGAGTACAATGACATGTTCCCAACAACCTTTACAGAGATGAAAGGCATAGCAAGAGAGCTAGGAGAGATGAAGATACCTCTAAAACCTGAGGCTAGTTCAGTCAGACGGCGATCGTATAGACTGAACCCAATATATAAGCAGAAAGTAAAAGAAGAAATTGACAAAATGTTGGAAGATGGAATCATAGAACCTGTAGAAGAATCAGAATGGATAAGCACTATGGTAGTACAGGAAAAGAAACAAGGAGGGATAAGGATCTATGTAGATCTCAGGAAATTGAATGATACTTTCCTACATGACCCTTTTCCCACCCCTTTCACAGATGAGGTATTAGAGAATGTGGGAGGCCAGGAAGCATATAACTCATTCTAAGATGGATTCTCAGGCTACCATTAGATCAATATAGCTCCAAAAGACAGGTACAAGACCACATTTTCCACAGAATGTGGATCCTACCAGTACACATTCATGCATTTTGGGCTAAATAATGCAACAACTATATTCTCAAGGGTAGTCATAGCTTCCTTCAAATAATTCATCCATCAGTTCTTAGAAGTATATCTAGATGATTGGACAGTCTACAGTCTATTGAAATATCATGTAGAGGTGTTAAATATGATGTTGGAAAGATGCAGGCAGTGTCAAATATCATTAAATCTCAAGAAGTGCATCTTTGGGACACCTTTTGGAATACTATTGGAACATATAGTTTGGAAACACGTTCTATTGGTTGATCCTGCAAAGGTTGCAGACATTGTTAACTTACAACCACCCAAATCAGTATGCCAATTGAGAGCAACATTGGGACACATAGGATACTACAAAAAATTCATAAAATGGTATGCATAGATCATTGTGCAGATGGAGAAAGTGTTGAATAAGGATAGTAAATTCCAGTGGAATGAGGACTGTCAACGAGGTTTGTACACTCTAAAAGAAAAAAATGGTCACAACACCTATACTAGTATTCCCAGACTGGGAAAAGACACTTCATGTGCATGTAGATGCATCAACCATAGAACTGGGATCTATTCTAGTGCAGCTAGGAGCATGAGAGTTATACCACCCTATAGCATTTACAAGAAGAAAACTATCAGAGTAAGAGAAGAACTACAATACTACATAAAGAGAAGACCTAGAAATGGTATATGGACTGCAAAAGTTCAGACACTATCTACTTGGGAAAAATTTTAAAATATTCATAGATCATTCTTCCCTCAAATACCTAGTCAATAAGACAATGTTGGGGGGGAGTATCTATAGATGGTTACTTTTGTTTCAGGAATTTGACTTTGAAGTGATCATCAAACCAGGGAAGTTGAATGTAGGACCTGGTCACTTGTCAAGGATCACCAATGGAGAGGAACCTATAAATTTAGAGGATAAATTCCCTAATGCACAGTTATTTTCAGTTCAAGTAGCTGATGAATATTTTGTTTACATCATTGAAACTTGAGTACAAGGAATATGCCATAAGAATTCAAAACTACGCAAAATAAAAATCTAGTAGTCAGACTTATAGACTATCAATTGATTGCAGGAAATTTATACAAGATGGGCACAAACAACATCTTGAGAAAATGTGTATTGTAACATGAAAGTCCTAGAATTTAGCATAGGATCACGAGGGAATAGCTGGAGGAAATTATGTAGGAAATTATACTGCACAGAGTTTATTGCGCACAAGACTATGATGGTCGACCATTCATAGAGATGCAAAGGACTACTTCCAGAGATGTGATGTATGTCAGAGGGTTGAAAAACCTAATAGATGGGATGAGATTCCCCTAAGACCACAAGTAACCTTGCAAGTATTCAAAAAATGGGAAATAGACTTTGTGGAACCAATTAACCCACCGGCAAAGAGGTCAGGAGCAAGGTATATCATTACTGCAACAGAGTACTTAACAAGATGGGAAGAAGAAACACCAGTAAAACATTGTAGCGCAGAGACAACAACACACTTCCTGTTTGAGAAAGTGATCACTAGATTTGGATACCCAAGGATTTTGATGAGTGACCAAGGAACTCACTTCATCAATAGTACTATCAAGGATATGAATGAAGAGTTTGAAGTCTAACATCAAACGAGTACACCATATCACCCTCAAGCAAATGGAATAGTGGAAGCCTTTAATAAGATCCTAGAGAATGCTTTGACAAAGATCTGCAATGTCAACATGGATGATTAGGATTTAAAGATACCAATAGTGTTATGGGCATATAGGAATACATGCAAAAATTTGACAGGATAGACACCATTCTAGTTGGTGTATGAAAAAGAAGAAGTGGTGCCATTATAAGTTTTGGTACCTAGTATGTGCACAGTAGCAATCACCAACAAGAAACAATGAGGCGTAGTACAAGAAAGGCTAAGTCAACTGCTAGAGATGAAAGAAGATAGGATTCTAGTAGGATTTCACCAAGAAGTACAGAAAGCAAGGGACAAATATTGGCATGACAAACATATTAAAAGGAAGAGTTTCAAGGAGGGAGACTTAGTCTTGGTGTATGATAGTAAATTTCTTCAGCATCCAAGAAAATTCAGAATGCATTGATTGGGACCATATGAGGTGAATATTTTCATAGAGGGAGGAGTTGTACATTTGAAAGATTTAGGAGGTAAAAAACTTGGAGGAATGATCAATGGGAGTCGACTGAAAATGTATAGGGACAGTTGACCTTCTAGTACCTAGAAATTTATTGCGCAGTAAGAAGATATGTATATAGTGTATTAAGTAGAAGTAAGGGAGAGAAAATGAGAAAAACAAATAAAAATAAGGAAATCCATAAAAATTAAAAAGGGGATAAAAATAAAAATAGATTTGCGCACATGGAGGGTCTTGATAGAATAGAACTGGTAGAACAGAACAATGCACTGCAAGAAAACCAGGGTTCGAAAACATTGCATGCAAAAGAGAAATTAATGGGTCGAAAGGTACAACACATTGGAAACATAGCAAAAAGTGAAAAAGTGACAACTTTCAGTGCGACACAACTATCACTTCTTTGTCTCGCTATAAAATCGGAAAAAGGGGGGAAAGCAACCCATTGTATTATTTTCTAAGGAGAATAATGCAAATCCAAGTCGAAGAGAGATAGAGTGAGAATGTGTGCTACCATATGTCGATTTGGAATACTTTAGTTCAGATTTCCTCTCCATGTAACCACCAAGGGTTGGAGTGTCGAGCAGAACTAGACGAAACACACGAAGTAGCACTCGAGTGCCAAAAATTGGAACAAACGAGATGCCCACAGTGGTGGATGTGGAAGAAATCCACACACTGGAGTACGAGAAGAACACATTGCATGTGGAAGAGGAGTAGGAACCCACACAGGAGCCCGAGAATCCAAAAGAGGATGTCGAATGGACAAAATCCGACGCGTTTAGGGGAAAAGGGCCGCAACAAGAAGAAACAACCATGGGTTCCACACAGTAGGGCGTAGAGTTGGAACCTATTGGCCCTTGGTTATGAAAGGAAATAGAGATCAAGGAGGAAAAGGTAAAAAGAAAACTTCGCGGGAGACACAGTGACTGCCATTGGGTCGAAGTGAGAAAAAGAGTAGAAAAGATGGAGCGAAGTGCAGAAAAGCAAGCCATTGGATGAAGAGATCAAGGATGACAGATCAGCAAGGAAGATGGACTGAGGATGACTCGGGAAGTGGAAAAATCCACCATTGGATGCTTTGGATCACCGCACGAGAAGGAAGGAAGGACAAGATGCCGAAGTCTGGAAAAAGTGGATCAAGTTGACCTAGGATCTTAGACACCT
>JASDQU011028111.1:34391-54148 GCA_032191745.1 Picea mariana
TTAGGGGTCTAGTGAGTGCTAGCTCCTTTTCCTATTCTTCGTTAATATGAACTTTCACCATGACCTGGGGCCACTCTTCTGAGTGCTATGGGACTTTTCAATTCGCGAACTTATGAATTGGCTCTCCTCCCCTCTTCCGAAGTCTGAAATCTCGACTTCAATCACCTCAGATCAACGGTCTGAGATTTCCTGTGACTCAACAGTCTAGATACTTTCTCGCGAATCGGGACTTTGCGTTTCATGACTTTGGTAATTAGTCTCCTCCATTCTACAGATTCTCGATTACTGATTTCCTGAGGTATCCTTCCCACGAAACAAATCAATGGTTCGATATTCTCTTAGATCGATGACTCTCTATCTCTACTAAGCTTTCAAGAGTTGACTGATTCTTTCCCTTATCCTCCTTACATGTTTACTAGATCTAACGATACATGGATATTGACACTTCTCCCTCTAAGAGTCTCTATCGTTCGTCCAAGTTCTCAATAGCTCCTTACCAAATAACTTGGCATCAACCCTTCTAAGCTTGAATTCTTTCCTGAATTGAAAGATTTCAATTGTTTCGAAGCTCTTA
Organism: Picea mariana; assembly: GCA_032191745.1. NCBI lineage: Eukaryota > Viridiplantae > Streptophyta > Pinopsida > Pinales > Pinaceae > Picea > Picea mariana. Next base: position 34,966 of record JASDQU011028111.1, read on the forward strand.
GCGGTGTTTTCCCTCTTGTGATTTTGTCAATGAAAATTGAATTCACCTTGGCGTACACTTACGCTCCTGCGTGAAAACTTGCGCTATTCCTCCCTGAGATTTTAACTTACTCAGTCTCCAAGGGATTCAACCCTTTTGCATCTTTCAAAATACTTTCTGATGCCCTCCTGGCACACTCTGTGCTTGACCTTCTGAGCTTTTGAACTTAGAATAAGTTCACCTCTATGCGCACTCCTTGTGCTTAATATGCACACTCTGCATACAAAATCCCCAGGCTATCTCTTCTGAGCTTCAAGTTGAAAAAGACTTTCTCACACACACTCCTTGCATTCGTTATGCACTCCTTTCATAGCTTATAAAAGAGAAATACTTAGAGACTTATTCAATTACTCATTCACCATGAACTTCATACATTCACAAACTCATCATAACAATGAAACTATGAAAAAGTATCAACAGAGTACCATTGGATAAATTTCCTCTGTTCTATTCATTTTTTGAAAAAAACAATAATTACAGGTACCATCCTTTTACAAGCAATACAAGAAAAACTTGTTTAACCAAGACCGCTTCTTGACTCCTCTCTATCTTATCTAAGTTCTATCACCTTCTACTCTAGCGGTTACCTACTCACTTAATTAAATGCAACCTAATGACTAATCAAAGAAAATATCCTACACCTATAATATTTTACAGACGTGTAAGGATTTACATTCGATCCGTCATTTCGAACGATGGACCAAATTTACATACATTAATTTAATTAACGTGAAATTCAAAATCTCCACACCACTACCAAGTTGGTTAAGAGTCAACTTTGTTTCTTTCAAAGCGCTAAGGCGTCAACTTTTCTTCTACCTTCGTTTTTCTTGATTTGATAGTGATGCTCCTACATCGTACTCCTCTAGACAAAATATTCATGGAGTCATATCCATGATCTCTCACACTGTATTTCCATGCTTCAAAATATCACGTTCAGTAACCCAACTTGAATCTTCGACAGGGTGATCCTTCCACTTTACCAAATATTCAGGATGCATCTTTCTTCTGGTTTTCCTTCCAACTCTTTGTTCTAATATTTTCTCCATCTAAGGTTTTTCTACTATGGGCATCTGTTCTTCCCATTGAATCTCTTCCTGATCATCTAATTCTCTTGTGTCATTTATGTTATAAGGATACAAATCTGCAATGTTGAATATTAGTGATATAGCAACATTGTCCAACAACTCTATCTCATAAGCATTTGATGCAAATTTTCTAAGGATCTTGCATGGTCCTATATTCTTCATCTTCAACTTATTATATGTTCCTCTGGGAAACCTCTCCTTCCTCAAATGAGCTAAAAATTCATCTCCCACTTAAAATTGAAATTCCATTCTTTTTTAATCAACTCTGTCCTTATACTTTTGATTACTATCCTGTATTTGCCTCCTAACTTGATCATGAAGTATTTGCATTTTTGTAGCAAAATCTTCTGCTCCAGCGCTCCTGAATTCATATTGTTTCAACTCTCTCAATTCTGCAATCCCTCTTGTCTTTCTTCCATATACTATCTCAAATGGACTTTTTCCAGTTCTTTTATTAACTGAATTGTTAAATTCAAATTCCACCTATGCTAGAATCTAATCCCACTGACAACCTTGTTTAGTGACTAAACTCCTTAACAAAATTCCTAGATTTCTATTCACCACTTCAATATGTTTGTTTTTATAAGGGTGATATGCTGAACTAAAACATAAATTAGTTCCCATCCTCTTCCATAGTGTCCTCCAAAAGTGTCCTACAAACTTAGTGTCCCTGTCTGAGACTATACTTTTGGGCAATCCATGTAATCTCACAACTTCTCTAAAAAACACATTGGCTATGTGTGTAGCATAATTTTTATTTTGGAATGGTATGAAATGTTCCATCTTAGAAAATCTATTGACCACAAAAAATATGGAATCACTTCCCCTCTGGGTTCTAGGTAATCCCAATACAAAATCCATACTAATTGCATCCCAAGGCCTTTCTGGAATAGGCAATGGCTGATACAAACCAGTGTTTTATCACTTTCCTTTTGCATCTTGACAAATCTTACATCGATCTAAAAATTTCTTCACATATGCCCTCATACCTGGCCAATAATACAAACTACTCAGTTGTGCAAATGTTTTTTCATGACCAAAATGTCCAGCTAAACCTCCACTATGTTTTTCTTTCAATAAATTATCTCTCATTGAGCATCTTGGTATGCACAATCGAATTCCTTTAAACAAAAATCCATCATGGATCAAATATTTTTCCCATGAGTTTTTATCCCTCAACAAATGATTTCCATATGCTTCATAAGCCTCCTTAAAATCTAGATCTTCGTGATACATTTCCTTAAGGTGCTCAAATCCTAAGGTCTTCACTTGGAATTCCTGTACAACCAAACTTCTCCTGCTCAAATCATCTGCAACTTTATTAGCACTTCCTGAAATATGTTTAATGACAAAAGTGAAAATTTTCATGAATTCTACCCACTTAGCATGCCTTTGATTCAACCTCTCTTGCCTAGTAATAAATTGCAAAGCTTGATTATCACTATACAAGACAAACTCTTTTGGAATTAAATAATGTCTCCATTTTGTCAAAGCTTGAGTCACTGCATAAAACGCCTTGTCATATGTAGAATATTTCTCCTTAGTGTCATTCAAATTCTCACTGAAATAAGCAACTGGCCTATTATCTTGACCCAAAACTGATCCAATAACTATTCCACTTGCATCACATCTTACCTAAAATGTTTTTCCAAAATCGGGTAAAACTAAAATTGGTTGTTCTATTATCTTCTTTTTCAACACTTTTGAAGATTTTATCAGTCTCCTCTGTCCAATTAAAATATTTGTGTTTCTTCTTCACAGTGTCCATCATGGGTGCACATATACCACTAAAATTTCTGATAAACTTTCTATAAAAATTTTCTAACCCATGGAAACTTCTCACCTCAAATATGATCCTTGGTGGCGACCATTATTTGATTTCTCTCACCTTCTTTGGGTCCATACTCAATTCATTCGAAGAGATCACAAAACCCAAATATATGATCTTTGTCTTCATAAAATAACTTTTATTCAAGTTTATTAACAACTTTTCTTGTTGCAATCTCCTCATCACTAATGCCAAATGCTTTAAATGTTCTTCCTCTGTCTTGCTAAAAACTAATATATCATCCATATATACAATAAAAAATTTACCTATGAAGTCCTTCAATACTTCATTCATCAACCTCATAAATGTTCTTGGAGCATTTGTCAATCCAAATGGCATGACTAGCCATTCAAACAAACCTTCATTTGTTTTGAATGTTGTTTTCCATTCATCTCCTTCTCTCATTCTTATCTGATGATATCCACTCTTCAAGTCTATTTTTGAAAAATAGGTTGCCCCACTCAAACAATCCATCAAATCATCCATCCTGGGTAAAGAAACTCCTTATCTGATGGTTATCTTTTTGATGGCTATGGAATCTGTACACATTCTCCATCCCCCATATTTCTTTGGACTCAATACAGTTGGAACTGCACATGGGCTTAGACTTTCCCTGACTAAACCTTTATCCAACAACTCTTGAACTTGATTCTGAACTTCTTCATTCTCTTGAGGTGTCATCCTATACGCTGCTTTATTTGGTAAACTGGCTCCTAGGATCAAGTCAATATGGTGGCTAATACTCCTAATGGGTGGTAATGAGTGAGGCAACTCATCCACTACTATGTCAGCAAAATTCTCTAACAATTCTTGGATTACTTTAGTAAATCATTCATGGAATTATTTGTAAGGATAACTCTCGGCTTCCTCACTACAACAAATTTCATTTCTTGATCTTTCTTGATCTCCTTCAAGAGTTCCTTCCCACTCATGAGAAGTATTCTTGTGATGGCTTCTTCCTTTTCTTTCTTCTCTTCTATTGGCAGTAACATGTGGGTTGTACCATTTTTTTTAGAGTGTAAGTATTCTTCCTCCCATCATGAATGACATTCCTATCAAACTACCATGGTCTTCCCAACAAAATATGACAAACATCCATAGGAATTACATCAAACAGAATCTCATATTTATAGCTTCCTATTTTAAATTCAATTTTGCATTGTTGACTTACAATTACTTGATGCCCTTTCTGCAACCAAGAAACTTTATATGGACTTGGGTGTGCAGTCATCTCCAACTCCAGTTTCTCCACCATTTCTGTAGATACTAAATAATCAGTGCTCCCACTGTCTGTAATCATTTTTCAAACTTTGCCCTTTGTTTTACAAGCAGTCCCGAACAACCTCGTTCATTGAACTGATCCTTCTATTTCCTTCTTTAGCTTTAGAAGAACTTTCCTCATCATAAGGTTATGTCCTCCTTCTACTACTTCTGCTTCCACATTCTTCTAGGCTTCAGAAATGTGTGTTTCTCCTCCTTATTCTTTCTTCCTCTCGGGACATTCCCAAGACATGTGTCCTGTCTTTCCACATTCATATCATTTAACTCCACCTCCTCTACCTCTTCCTCTTCCTTGACGAAAATCATTTCTCCCACCAAACGGTCTTCTTCGGGAAATTCCTCCTCTTTCAAAGTGACCATATGATTTCTCAATATAATCCTTGGTTTTCGGTTCCTTATCATAGAGAATTTCATTACCTCTATTTGAGCTTCTACTTCTGTTTCACTGACTCTGGTTTCTGGCCAACTTTTCTTCTACCTTCAGTGCAATCTGATAAGCATCTTCCACTGTTCTCACAATCATCATGCTAATCTCATCCTAGAGTTCATACCTCAAGCCATTTATATACCTGACAACTTTTTCATCATCCTTCTCCCTTTTTCTAGTCCTAATATTCAGTCTATAAAATTCTTCTGTATACTCTTTCACTGTCATACCCCTCTGTCTTAGGTTCTGCAACTTTCTGAACAGATTTATATAGTAATACTTAGGCATTAATTTAGCCTTCAGTTTGGCTACCATCCTATCCCAATTCTTTATCTTTTGTTTTCCTTTACTCCTCTCTGCCCGCAGTTCATCCCACCATAGTGCTGCATGTCCCTTTAATCTGGTGACAACATGTCTCACCTTCCTTCCTTCATCAACATCTTCATAGTAAAAATACTTGTCCATGGACCTTATCCAACCCAATATATCTTCAACATCCAAGTTACCTTCATACATTGGGACGTCCATATTTTCTCTAGCTCCCAACTTCACAACAACTTTCAAGAAGTGTTCTTCAACCACATCTTCCCCTGCAGCTTCTTCAACTTCTATTTCTTCTCTTTATGCATCACTAATGTCTTCAGCAGTAGGTGTTCTTCTTTGCATTGCTTCCATCACTTCCAACCTTGCGTGAATCTCTCTCATTTCTTTTCCTACAACATGATTTTCTATAGGTGGTCTTATACGTACCCTCAGTGACATCGCTTCAATTGTTCCTATACACTAAGTACAACTTCAAGTTTTTTTCAGGCTTTGATAACACTTGATGCAGACCCCCCTTCTCTCCAAGGGTTGTACGAACTCTCAATCTAGGATCATTCACAATACTAAGCTGAAATAGCTCTTCGATTCCCTACTGGAACCTCTGAGAAACAATCCACAAGTCTTTATAAAAATCCTCCTGGGTGAATTAACACTGGGCGCAAGCCTTATCCATGTGACCACTGGCTATGACCACACGCTTAACCAAAAGGTGCTTTGTGACTTCACATGTCGGGTAATTGTATATGAGTCAACCCAACTCTCCACCTTCTAAACTCCTGAACTCCAAATTAGGGGTCTAGCGAGCGCTATCTCCTTCTCCTATTCTTCGTCAATATGACCTTTCGCTATGACCTGGGGTGACTCTTCCGAGCGCTACGGGACTTCTCAATTCGGGAACTCATGAATTGGCTCTCCTCCCGTCATCCGAAGTTCAAACTCTCGACTTTGATCACCTCAGATCAACAGTCTGATATTTCTCGTGACTCAATGGTCCATATCCTTTCTCGTGAATCGAGACTTTGCATTTCACGAATTTGGTAATTAGTCTCCTTCGTTCTCCATATTCTCGAGGTCTCCTTCCCATGAAAGAAATCAATGGCTCCTCTTCTCCTAGATCGATGACTCTCTATCTCTCCTGAGATTTCAAGTGTTAAATGATTCTCTCCCTTATCCTCCTTACAGGTTTACTGGATCCAATGGCACACGACTATCAACGCTTCTCCCTCCAAGAGTCTCTACCGTTCGTCCAAGTTCTCAATAGCTCCTTGACAAATAACTTGGCGTCAACCCTTCTGAGCTTGAATTCTTTCCTGAATTGAAATATTTCAATTGTTTCAAGGGTCTCAATGGTGTTTTCCCTCTTGATATTTTGTCAATGAAAATTGACTTTACCTTGGCACACACTTACGCTCTTGCGTGCAAACTTGTGCTATTCCTCCCTGAGCTTTTAACTTACTCAGTCTCCAAGGGATTCAACCCTTCTGTGTCTTTCAAAATACTTTCTGATTCCCTCTTGGCACACTCTGTGCTCGACCTTCTGATCTTTTTAACTCAGAATAAGTTCACCTCTATGCGCACTCCTTGCGCTTAATATGCACACTCTGCATACAAAAAACCCATGCTATCTCTTCTGAGCTTCAAGTCGAAAAAGTCTCTCTCACACGCACTCCTTGCATTCGGTATGCACTCGTTGCATAACTTACATAAGAGAAATACTTAGAGACTTATTCAATTACTCATTCACCATGAACTTCATACATTCACAAACTCATCATAACAGTGAAACTATGAAAATGCATCAACATAGTACCATTGGATAAATTTCCTCTGTTCTATTCATTTTTTGAAACAAAACAGTAATTACAGGTACTGTCCTTTTACAAGCAATACAATGAAAAATTGTCTAACCTATATTGCTTCTCGGCTCCTCTCTATCTTATCTAAGTTATATCACCTTCTACTCTAGCGATTACCTACTCACTTAATTAAATGCAACCTAATGACTAATCAGGGAAAATATCCTACACCTATAATGTTTTACAGTTGTGTAAGGATTTACATTCGATCCGTCATTTCGAACGATGGCCTGAATTTACAAACACTAATTTAATTAACGTGAAATTCAAAATCTCCACACCGCTACCAAGCTGGTTAAGAGTCGACTTTGGTTCTTTCAATGCACTAAGGTGTTGACTTCGCTTCCACCTTCTCTTTTCTTGATTTGATAACGATGCTCTTGCATCACTCTCTCTCTCTCTCTCCAGTTGCTAGGGTTTCTTGGTATTCTTGGAGTATCTTGGAGGTGTAAGGTTAGTGTTTATCCCTTAGAGATTAGAGATTAGGGTTTTGTGATAAAATTTTATGGTGGAATTGTGAAGAAGAGGAGGAGGAGAGGATGTCTTTCCTTGGAGGATGTGTTGCAGTGATTCTTGCATATTGGATCTTCTTGGTTTCTAGGGTTTAGTTGATTTTCCCTAGCTAGGGTTTGGAGAGCTGGGAGAATTTTTATTATTCTTGAGAGAAGGGTATGTTATGTATATGTACTTAATCTTAAGAATATTAATGAATTTTCCAGCTGTCCAAACCTTATGTAATTTTCAATTTTGGTTTTTATCTATATGTGTTATTTATGCATTGCTATCCATATATGTATTGATGATTTGGCATAAGTAAAAGGATGATTTTTAAGTGATTTGACATAAGTAAAAGGAAAATTGTTAAGTGATTTGAAATATAAGGGAAGAATATAAGGGGATGAATTTAATGCTATCATACTGCTATTGTATTGCTATTATTACTACTATAAAAGAGCATTTTTAGTTCTAGTTATTGGTGGATAAGTTTCCCTTAAAGGGATGAAACATATCCCTTTGGTTTGGTATCTTTTCTCCTTGAATTTTCGTGGAGTTTGGACTATTTGGAGGTCAAACATTTTACTCTTTCGACCACTATTTTGTACCTTGTTTTACAACAACCCCAAGGCACAAAATTCATACATCTAAGATTTTGGGAAACCTTCTCGATTGAAGGTGAAATATATATTTTTTATTGAATTTTGAATTCCAAGAAATTTCCACAACTTCTTATTAAGTGATCCATTGGAAAATGTTAATGAATTATGAATAAGTAGCCACCTTTTTCATGGTTTGTATATATGGTGATTCAAAGAATGACTTAAATACTAAATGTGTTAAGCACCATTATAAAGAGAACATTACATGATTTAATTACCTAATACATTGAATCTCATTTTATATATCCACTCAACCTGAAAAAAGTGACTCAATAATGTTGTTTCTTCCTACTATATACTTATTTATGATATGCCATTACAAGTATACAAGATCATGCTATATACAATATAAATCATAACTATAATATGTGGAATAATGAATTATAATCAAAAGTGTGATCATTATAATAGGATATAAACATGAACATCAATAACATACTTGTGAATTCCATATGAAAGTGAGTTTGTGTTATAGCACAAAATGCCACACCTATGCATTTGTGCCATGGCCTAACCCCTTCCCAAAGCTTGCTAGACATTTTCCAAAATTTCCTCTCCAAAATCATTTAAAAAACATGCCTTATGAGAATATCTGAAGGTTTCCCTAGTGCAACGCGTGGACAATCACAACTTCCATCTTGCAACCCATGGATGCCCTAAAAAATCATAAAAAAATAAAATAATTCTATGTTTTTGGGCAAGTTTTTCAGCAGGGCTTATTCCCCAATGTCCCCATGCCCGTACACAACGGAATCCAACACCCCCAACCTCTTGGGGAAGATATAAAAGCACCATTGAGGGATAAGGAGAGGTCAAGTCCCTTGGTGAAAGGTTATGTTGTCAGTATCTAACAAGCCTCCATTTCCTATAATCCTCTGAGCAACGCTCCCTTTTATCTAGAAACTCCTTTTCCAACACCTTTTTATTATATATATGGCTATAGGGTGTATCCTTATCCCTATTTGGGACATCCAAGAAAGAGTATAGTGGTTGAGTTGATGCTTGAGGGATTCCTAGAGGAACCTGGACAATTGGCTTTGAGGCAGTGCCAAAGGTGAGACAAGGTTGTATCTTACCTTTCTGATTTGGTGTTAATAGAAGAGTTTGTTTTCCCTCCTATCTTGTGTTCATTGTACATTTTTTATTATTAAGTTTAATTTGAACATGATATGTGACATGAATACTTATTGATCTTATAACTACTTTCGTAGCATCCCTTGTATTGTATCTATTTTGCAAGTTGGTTCCAATAAAGGATCAAGAGCTCGTCGAAAGAAAGGAGTGGGATCGACATCAAATAAGAGACTTAAGGTGCATTCTTTCTACCATTTTCCTTCCCTAACCTCTCCTAGTAAAGTAGTTATTATTTCAGTTTTGTGTACTTGTCCTGGAGGGAATATTACTATATTCTATATATAGTCTTGATCTGTTGTGATTTTGACCCTAAATCATGGGGGAAATATCCCATCAACAGAATTGGCGACCATACTGGGGATTCTCCTAGTTTGGGCCAATCTCTTAGGGTCTCTTGCTTTCTTTCCTTTTCATTTCTTCTTTAGTTTCAAAGTTTTTTTACAGATTTTTTATCCTCTTAGGATTTGTTACCAAGTCCTAAAGTTCTCTTTCTTAAAGTGGATTTTTATTTTTCTAATATTGCCTAGACATCCACGAGTTTCACTTCTACAGCCCACAGATATCTGTGAATTGCAAGGCTAACGGTCAGGAACCTGTGTGAATTTGGATTTTTTAAAAGTTCCTCTTTCTTTCTAGGTTTAATACTTGATTTGCTCAGTTTTCTGGGTTGTCACGAGTCTCTAATTGGATTTGATTTGTTGAAATATGAAAGCATACCATACAAAAAAAGGAAAAAATCTTACTTGAGTTATTTGTATAATGTTTGTTTGGTTGATTGGAAGATCAAACTTATTTGTCTGAACATCCAGACTCATTGAGTTTTCAGTGGTTCCTTGGATGAGCGTTTTCTATCTCTTTGCCTACTTTGCCTTGTTTCAAATAGAAAAAATTGTAATCCTTTGTTTTTATTTTCTTTTGTAAATGAAAAAGAAAAAAAATGCGTGTGTTTGTTTACTTCACCTTTCTTGAACCATTTCCTTCCATCTTTTCAAGAAAAGAGGTAGTTACTTAGCATTTAGGTAGTTGCATTATGTAGTGCTTTGGTAGTTGTATCCTTTCATTGAAAAATAAAAGAATCCAATAGTACAAGTTTTGCATTCTTGTGTGCATTTGTTTTCAGAAAAGAGAATTGTAAAGTGCATCTCAAGGTGTCTTAAATATTGCACTCAAAATTTTTGTTTTCATTTGAAAAAGAAAAGAATTTTCTTCATAAGCGTAGTTGAATCCATTTTCATTTGAAGAAACTACATTGTGTTCTTATTTTGCATTACTTTTGAAGTCAGTATGAACAACACCCAATTTGAATCCACAACCTTTATGAGTAAAGAACAACTCATTAAAATAACACATAACTAAAATATATTAAGAAACTTTCATTTTTCTATGGTGAACTAACAAGTTTAGGCTAGGGCCTTGGTGTAGGTTGGAGAGTAAATTTCTCCAAGGCCACTAAACAAACATAAGTGTTTGAGCTAGGGAGAGTCTCAAATCTAGTTGTCATATAGGTTGGTGTGGAATCTCCTCTAACACAGTAGTTAAACACAAGGTCATGTAAGGAATAGTCGAGGAGATTCCCTTCCGAAGCTTGACTAAGAATAGTGGATAGATCGTATATTGGTGGTTTTTCTTCAAGTGACACTGACTCATTTGGCATTAGTCCTCTGCAAATTCTGAACTTGGTTGAAGTTTTCCTGAGGTGATACTAGCCCTCTTGGCGTCAGTCCTTTGGAGCTTCAGACCTAGTTTGATATTTTATAAAGTGACACTAGCCTTTTTGTAGATAGTCCTCTAGAAGAGCTTCGAGCTTAGTTATCCTGCCTATACGTTTGATCCCAAATGTCGACTGTACCCCTCGAATGCTGACTGGAAGATGGTAACCATATTTTCTTCTCCTAGGTATATCACAGGGTGACTACGGGGGTTTGTTGTAGTACCCGGGGAATATTTTGTATAACACACTTTAGTACTGCTGGAGGGTGCCCCGCGAAGTGTGTGTATGTTACAAGGAAAATATCTCTATGGCTAGGGTAAACCACAACAGACGAAAATGACTCCAGAAATCAACTCTCTTCTCAAGTATGCTATGTAAACAAATATGCTAGTGAGACAAGATAAAAGGCCTACCTCGTCCAAATGTTCGATGAAGTCCACCATTGAGCACTTGACCCAAAGCAATATACCTGCAACTAGTCCTCAACAACAAAGAAAATCAACAATATGGTGATATTATATGATGTTAGCACATTCAATAGCACAATCCATTAATATACATGACAAATACGCCCATGGAATAATAATTCAAATATTTGGAAGATATCAATTGGACGAGAAAAGAGTATTTCTATTAATATATGATCAACAGAAGTGAAAATGTTACAAACTTCCGTGTCAGCACGGTTCAAAACTGAGAAACTACGTGCCTTCCAGTTGGGCCTCCACCAAAGGCAATCTCATAATATAGAAACAATGATGTTCTCAATCAATAAGGGAAGAGCTTGGGGGATGAAAATTGTGTTCAGACTTAAAGGACAAAGGGATGCAGACTCAATATGAAGTAAATTATTTCTCCAGAGTAACTTTGCTCTCAAAGTTGAATTCCTTCTCCTCTTTTCCATAACTCAGAATTGGCCCCTTTATAGCCTTCAAATGGAACTGAAGGGCCGATTCAGAATGTTTCCAGTATATGGAAGGCCAAGGATAATAGATATCCTATCATGACATGGAAACCCAACATTAATTTTCATTTTTTGGCACAAATCCCGACGAATGCGGGCTGTAGTGGTGCAAACTATAGATATGCATGTTGTATAGTAGGCAAGGTGCGTACATGTGGAAACATATGTGTTTTTATCTTTGGTATTTACAAACAGGGATGATAAGTCTGCATAGGGAAATGGAAAAAGGCCTTCTATGCAAGATTGCATAGGGTGAGGCAACTCTTGCTATAAAAAATTCCCCCTAATGTGTGAGGTCAGAGGAGTATCTGCGATGACCGAAATACACTATAAACAACCTAGAAGTGGAGTGATGGGGAACCAGCTGGAAGAACTAGTTTCTCATTACATTATGTACTGACTTTGCATACATGGCTTCCAATATAATTACACTGCATATCCATGTGAAAATATACCATACAACTGTCTGTGGCCATGAATAGGAAAATACAATTGCAGTTACATGCCAAAAGTTGTCATAGTCATGAACAAGGCCCAACAGAACCAGTCTCAAAAAAAATCTGAATATATCTGTATACAATGGAGTACAATCTGATCCCCCATGGTCACTGAAGTCAGATAGGTACTGGTCCAATAAAAAGGAAGCAACATCTCTGGAAAGTTGCGGCCTCATACTGATGTCTTCAAGTATTTTACACAATCCTCCAAGGGTGCAAGTCTACATCATGTGAATGAAGGAGTTGAGGTTGAACATAATGAAACATCCTTTGATTACTGGTCATTGAGGTATATCGTTAACAAACGTGAGACAACCTACTGATAATGAAAGTAGGTATCAAGGAACCGAGTACATTCTTACAAGTGTGAATAAAGGAGTCGGTGTCAAACACCTGAAGAATCCATCGATCAGGAAACATTGATGTATTCCCAACTGTCGATGGTGAGATAACCTACCACTAATGAATGTAAGCCTCAAGGTACTCATAAGACTCTAGGTCATGTTTCCAGAATAGATGAGCTGAAGTCGATGGAAGGAGACCCACTGAAAGGAGAGCATTAAGGAATCTCTCATCATCCAGCATGAGGAACAAAGTAGGAGCTTCATGATTTGGAGGAAATATGACAAAGAACATGTTCACTAACCAACGAACATGTGCGTCTTTCACGTGTGCCAAGTGCAAGAGGTACATGAAAAAGACCCTCTGAATAATATCCAATGAGGAAAAATGCTAACAAAGACGAAGAAACCACCAATAAGGCTAATGGCATCCAAGACGTTGCATGAATCCCAATGTGTGAATAGATGTCTTGTCGCCGAACACAAGGGAAACCACCCAGTCAATGACTAATGATGAAATGTCAATTGTTTGGTTCAAGGTTACCTACCAGTGATGAAAGTAGGACCAGGGTGCATGATAGGACTACATTATCATGTGATTCTGAGACAAAATGAGGGTATGGATGACATCCAAAGTCAAGAGATCTGAGAAATGGCTGACACAGGTTGATAGACTTCCTTTGAACAAGAGCATGAGACATATGGAAGACTCTGGTAGCATAGAATTAATGATGAAACCATGAGATGCATGAGGCATCAATGAAACTCTCCATAGGGACTGGAAGAGTAACCAGTCGACAAATAAGACTCTGTAACAAGCTCAGCTTCCTAAGGCCATGCTAATCCCAAAATTATGATGACAAATGGAATCAATAACTTTCTGCTATGTTCAAAGGTGACATGAATGCTGCCAATATAAGATAATACTCCCTTCCTGCCCGTTTTTTTTTGTTTTTTCATAGACAAATGAATTCTATGATACAAAGGAGGAAACAAGTGTCGCAAGTAAGAAAAACTAGTTCCAGCAGTGGAACATACCTATGCTCAATGCAAGGAGATGCATGCAAGATATGGACACTCAAGGGAATGTTCTATCCTAGGTATATTGTGTCAAATTGAGAAGGATATAAAAGAGGCTCTGCTTGGTTGAGGATGCAAAAAATGATGAGGCAAACAGTTTATAATGAAAAGCGAGAACCGACTATAGGATCAATACTGCAAGCAAGGGCATGAGATGCAATCACAACTTAACTCCAAAAACTATCATTTTTTATGAAATTTAGTCTACTTGGTGTGAAAAAGGGATAAACTTGTTCCAAATAGATGTGCTTTCAAATCCAATTTATGAGTGTTAAAGAGACAAGTTCAATCAACAATCTTTTCACTTTTTGAAGACGAGTTGGAAAAGAGCTTAAATTAAACTCGGTTGGGAGTCCTCTAGGTATAAGGCAACATGTTTATGAGTGAGAGATGAGGCTCAGCATAAAGTCATGTACTAGCTATAAGGGACTCCCTATCCTATGGAAAAAATCTCTGCATGGGAACCAAATGAAGCAAGGGATCTAACTAGGGCACCCATGTTTGGTAAGTCTCTACCAATTGATAATGACACTACTTATGGAAAATGGAAGGTTTGTGTCGCAACAAATGGGTTGGTACCTAAGGCATAAAAAGTGACAGTTATAGGACAATGCAAAAATGCATGATGGAATGGATACCTATCCTATATGTTGGGTAGTGAAAATACCTACCCATGGTGACAAACGACCAACATAATGTTGAAATCCGCAAGAATTCCTGGTGAAAACTAAAAAAAACCAAATCAATCCACCTCTGTATTAGTCCATTAGGCGAAAAATGACTCAAAACTATATAAAGTGGGTAAAAATTGTTATAAATAGTAACAAAACAAAAAATTACTATGTCATTTTGAGTTTTTACCCAAATAGTGAAAATTGGACCAAATTACCTCTGAGATTCAACTGGTGATTGTGGGAGCGTCAGGCGATGAAATTAGAAACCGTCTGGACCAGGTAATTCCTCTTCCCCTCCTCTTCCTTTCTAGTGGATTAAATTTTTAAATTAGGTTTCAAATTTTAAGTAAATTAGGGCGCATATAGGGTGACTCAGTGTACATGAGTTTCCACTTATCGAGTCATGTATACGTTGGGTTATACGTGACTGTGCAAACTGCAAATGAAGTAGCTCACATACAAGTTTGTAATCAATAACTTCTATGGTTGCTAAATCAAAAATTGACTTTTCTCTGGTAGGATGTTTCTTTAATGGAGGGAAAGAGAGCACGAGGAGGTAGATGCTATTGTGGATAGAGATCTAGGGGCCAAAATGGCCTTGAAAAGATGTGGCTTATATAAATTTTGGGCACTCAAAGGGATGAGGGCCCAGGTGGGGTTGCTTGAGATGCTTGCGGGTTACTGGGACCCTGACAGTGAAAGATTCAACCTCGATGGGAAACCATTGAGGATTGAAGTAGAGGATATATACTTTTTGACTGGATTATCACCCCGGTGTGAGGTCACAAACCTCAAATCACAGGGAGTAGGGAGTAGAATAAAAATAGAGGAATACATAAATGCTCATTGTGCAGCAGGGACTCCTAAGGTCAAGAGTCAACTCCCCATCCGAGCGATAAACAATCTCAACCTCAAGATTGTTGTCCTCCTATTGACCAGGATCAACTTCACTGCACTAGGCATCAAGGCCGCTCAGGCTCTATGTTGTAGACTGTTTGAGACCCACAATATATGATTGGTGTACCTCACTAATGGCTAATATGAAGAGAAAGTTGACAGAGTGCAAACAAGTTAGCAAGAGGAACTTCAGGTTCGCCTCTATCTTATGCAGTTTATTCTTCTAGCGGGTTCTAGGTTTGGGACCTAGAGTCAAGATTATTTTGGGAGGACCTAGCGATCCAACCATGGCACGGTGGATTGAGGTAATGAGATGATATGTGGGAGGTAGGGTGCCCACGCCCTACAACAAGGATTTCTTCTACTGGTGGCAGTGATGGATCATTGCTCTAGATGACTATCCGTGTGCAAGGATCGACTTCAGAGGGGATCCTGACATGCCACTCTCACCAGGGTCCACCTATAGGGACATAGGTATGTCAAATGTTTTTAAATATTTCATTTTTTTGTATTTTTCTATAGTGAAACAAAAATATTTTTGGATGGTGCTTAAGGACTAACTAGACATTTGTGTAATGTAGACGTGGGTCCACGATGACTGGAAGGGATTCCTCAACATCGTCGGAGGAACCGGGGAGATGAGGTGGCGGGAGGAGAAGTTGAGAGAGTCCTTCAAAACATGCAAGGAAACTTGTCTCGTTTGACTCATAGGATTCTGATGGTTCAGGTAGAGGATTTTCCAGAAGCCATGCAACGACAAGTGGTTGGTGTGCCCAGAGCTTGGGTGTGACTCTTTCGACATCTCGCAAACACCATAGTTTGTTACCATGACACACATCCAGTGCCACATGTGTAGATGTCATGGATATTGTAGTACTAGTTGTATATGTGTATTGAGGGTGTTAGCCCCAATTTTGTACTATAAACACCATATTTTTTGAAATATATATAAAACAAGGATATTCGACTTTACTTATATTTACAATGTGTGCATTGATGAGATGTTTTTCTTTGCTTTAGTTATGAGACAAATGCAAATCTAAAAAGAGATTGGCATAAGCATTGGATACATGATTACAACTCCTAGGAATGTGATAATAAGTAATAAAATCAAAGTGTCATTCTAAAAGATGTACCCGTAGGAATCGTTAGAGTAAAGTAGGATCACACACATGGTAATTGTGGTTCAACTAAAATACTAATAACTGGGAATCCAGGAGAATCTCTAAAGAGAGAACACCATGTGAGATAGCATCGCACAAAATTTCTATGACGATGTTATATTCAACCACATTATTCGTGGATGGACCTAGGAATACACCACCTGAAGACACCAGTAGACCCTCAAGTGAGTAAATCACCCAAGCCTCGGAAGCCAAGTTCTGTGTATGATGACTGGCTCCGTCTGCAAACCTAGGTAGACCGAAGACTCCGTTGACATATTCCAACCAAGGCAAAAATCGATAACCAAGTTGAAGATGAAAAAAAAGGGAAAAGATATATACACTAAATTACATTAGTATACAAAGAGTTCCACCCAAGATTGGGGCTTGTTGGCAGCCAACTCATTTTTTTTAATTACTAGAAAAATGCTGCCTACACCTCTTGTCTTTTAAACGACAAATCATCGTCGCATTGAGCTTCGAGACATTTGTTTCATTTTCGCGACAATTGCAATTTGATTTCATTTTGATTTTTCACAACTGAAAGTGTGAAAACACTTCTCTCGTTGTCTGGACTATTGTCGTCTTTTATTGATTTATTGAAATACACTTGACAATTGGTTTATCACTTCACTGCAGAAGGTTCTTTCAAAACTGTAGCCATTCACTTTAATTGATTTCTCTTTTTGGGAATGTTAAGTTATGAGTTATGCTTGATGTCTTGGGTGACATAATCCATCCTGGTTTTGTATGAGACTCATTTCTTTTGAACTCTTAACTTATCAATTTCATATGTTTATTGATCACAATGTTTTGACACTTCGATAATGCAACGACCACATTGGCAATAGCATGAGTCTGATTTCATAAAGTGGTAATAGTTTGAAGCGCTTTGATCAACCTATTGGCATTCTGATTTTTATGATTTAAACCCTTACTCGATACATTGGTTTTTCGAATTGATGTTTGAACGATCATATAGTTTCAAACTATGTATGGGTTTTAATGTATTAACAGTGGTATGAAGCATTGAAGTGACATGACTGATCGATGGTTAGTGCTGGGCACTGTGTTGATTGAACTATACACTTGGCACTTGAATGTAACGCGTGGTGTTAAGTATGTTTCGGGTAAGTGGCATGTTAACATGATTACATACCGATTTCCTGGCCGAGATGCATGGTATAAACGATCATACTTTGATAACGCTGTACTCAGCTAATTAATGTAATGCGTGGCGATGGTAATCCCACCACCTTCGTATGCATGGAGTTATTCCTGGTCTCGTCAAACATTCAAGCGGTTAAACCCTCTCTGTTTCGCTCTGTGTATTGTTTCATTCGCACGAACCCTACCATGTACAGGAACTATGGCTCCTATTGTGAGAGCTGAGCCCAACGGGTCCCTAGCACTGTTAACGTTTGATGGTGCATATGGTGACTTAGAAGAGTGTGGGTGGATTCCTTTTATCAGGAAATTTGATGGTTATGATATCACTGTGTCTCGACAGTTTGATTTATCATTCAATGGCTATAGAGATAAAGTTGGATATGTCCAACTTGAAGTCACTGAACAATCCCTCAGCTCTGCGACTGGCCTGCCTGTCGAGGGGCAAAAATGGTCGAAAAGATGTAAGGTTAAGGATGTCCCGTGGACACTACTGTTTCAATCTCGCACAATGAATTCATGCGACCGAGGCTTACTGGCAAAGATGTTGAAACCTCGCTGGTATGATCTTTTGATGATTATCAAACAGTTTGTAACTTGTGAAGGAAGGTATGGGTTCGTGTTCCTATTTCATCTACGCTTGTTAATGATTTTTATGGGTTTTGGGGTTAGTATGCCATACTATCTGCACCGAAGTCTGTTCAAAATGGCTAAGAGATATAAGCGTAGCCATGCTGACACCAGTCTTTTTCATGTTGGGTTAATTAAGATGATTTTTGTTTACGAATTGGGGTTACGTCAAGATTCATGGCGTAATTTTCTCAGCCGCAACGGTTTTGAAGGACCGCATCCTCCACAGGTGGATAAGCCTATGATTGCCGAGAAAAAACCTACCCCTGTGCCTTATGATGTTCTCCTACCCAAACCTAAACCCGACTCACCTTTTAATTCACCTCTCGCTATGACTGAGCAGATTGAAGTTGCTAAAGCTACAACCCGTAAGACTAGAGCTAAGTCTAGTATTAATACTAGAGGTAAGAAGAATGCTAGGTTGATCTCTCGCATGGCGAGGAACAAACCCAAGCCCCCTGTAAAGTTAGAGCCCATCGCAATCAACGAAGATTCGGATTCTGAAGTGGAACGATTTCTCACCGAGGAATACCCTTATTCCGAGGGTTTGTGTGACAAAACGTCTTATGATTTTGTTAATAACTCACCTCCTTACCTGCAGGATGACCCCGAATTTCCTGGTATCGAACCACCGCGTGAAACCCTTGGGGAATCATCAGAACCCCCTCCTAATCCGGCTGTTACACCACCTTGTGATCAGTGTGGAATGTGGTTAGAGAGATACTATTTGGATGTCCCAACGTTGCAATCCAAAATTCGTGATTTGGAAAACCAAGTGGCGAGGCTCACTGGTCAGAGTGCAACGAAGCAACCCAACGACAAGAAACCACGAACTGTTGGGACAGTCCTGTTTAAAAATTGTGAGTCTGCTACAACTATTTTCAATTCAAGATTGACATAGTCGCAGCACCTGTGATGGTATAGT
>JASDQU011028111.1:62633-79237 GCA_032191745.1 Picea mariana
GAACAGAATTGGTGTTTTTTCATAGCTTTCCGCTTTTCAATATATCAACACTTTGTTCTACGTTTTGTATATCAGCTTGTTTATGGTTTAGTATTGCGTTAGCTATCTGAATCACATACAAATGATATAATCTTATTGTTGTCATCTATATCTTGTTTCTTCCTAAATCGATAAAAGGCATAACAATTATCAATTCTTGTTAGTGAATGATAGCTTTGTCTTCTTCATAATTTGAACTGTAATATATAAGTTTGCTGCACAATAGGTTTCCCCTTTTGCAGTAATTTATAATCAAAAAAATGTTATGATAATCTTTTATGTCTTGTTTGTCCTGTAATAATACTTCAGGAAGCATTATAGCTGATCGTTTCCGAGAAGCTTAAGGGCCTAACTGGTGTGAGTTTCCCTCCTCCAATCAGCTTAGAATTCATCTCGCACATGACAGACTTGGAGCATTTTCAAGTCAATTAGTATCTAGTTTACTGTTTTCATTAAATAGTTCAATATAGATATAATTTTGATTTGTTTAATTTCAGTTAGTTTATTTTCTTATTCATAAATTATAAAAGACCAAAAAAAAGAGTTACTTTTGCTGTCTTGGGACAGCAAGCACATTAGTTTCACAGGTTTTAATCAAATCTGTAATCTGTTCATATTGTCTATTTGTGAATAAAGAATGATCATAGCTGATAATTAAGTAGTTGATTTGAGTTATTAGAAGAATAGTTAGTAGTTTGTAGATAGAATAGTTAGCATAGTTTATAGTTTAGTATATTAGTTCTTTATTTGTTTTATTAGTTTCTAGTTTCCTTAGTTTAGATTACTTAGCTCAGATCAACTTTTCTCTTTGGTTTCTTTAGGAGACCTTAGAGCGGCCAACGGAGCCGTTAAACTCGTCAGGGTGGTTCATTCCAAACGGCTTGGGTTATTTAGACAACCCCGGACCGGTTCCATTCTTCCAGTTGACGGATGGACTGTTTCGCCCGTCAACAGGTCTCAAGCATAATATCTTTTCAAGTAGATCCCATTTCTGGGATCGACCAACATATTCCCTTCATAATATTCTAACTCATAAGCTCCTTTTTCTAAGACACGTCGCACGATATAAGGACCGTGCCACATGGATTTAAACTCGCCTGCTCCCAGTGGTTCTTTGGCTTGATCATACAAGAGGACCAATTCACCCTCGACGTACAACCAAGGACAAACAGACTTATCGTATTGGACCTTGACATGTCTTTTCTTCATCTTGATAGTTGTATATGTGTCTCAATGCTTCTTGTCAAGACTCTCTCGGTGTACAAGGCATCGCTCGAGATCAGAAGTGTTAGGTAGGAGCACGACTACCAACTTAAGAGAAGGGATTCCACATTCAATAGGTAATATCGACTCCACACTTTGTACTATTGCATAGGGTGAGGAAAGTATTCTATAGAAGGGACTCCTAAGGTCAGGAGTCAAGTCCCCATCCGAGCGATAAACAATCTTAGCCTAAAGATTGTTGTCCTCATGTTGACTAGGATCACAGGATCGACTTCGCTGCACCAAGAATCAAGGCTGATCATGCTCTATGTTGTAGAGTGCTTGAGACCCACAATATATGATTGGTGTACCTCACTACTGGCTAATATGAAGAGCCAGTTGACAGAGTGAAAACAAGGCAGCAAGAGGAACTTCAGGTTCACCTCTATCTTATGTAATTTCTTCTTTGAGTGGGTTCCAGGTTTGGGACCTAGAGTCAAGATTCTTCTGAGAGGACCTCGTGATCCATCCATGGCATGGTGGACCGAGGTAATGAGATGATAGGGGGGAGGTAGGGTTCCCACACCCTACAACAAGGATTTCTTCTACTGGTGGCAGCGATAGGTCATTGCCCTGGATGACTATCCCTATGATGGGATTGACTTCAGAGGGGATCCTGACATGCCACTCCCACCAGGGTCCACCTACGGGGACATAGGTATGTCAAATGTTTTTAAATATTTCATATTTTTTGTATTTTTGTATAGTGAAAAAAAAATATTATTGGATGGTGCTTAAGTACTAACTAGACACTTGTGTAATGCAGATGTGGGTCCGCGACGACCAAAATGGATTAGTCGACATCATTAGAGGAACTAGGGAGATGAGGTGGTGGGAAGAGAAGCTGAGAGAGTCCTTCAAAAATTGCAAGGAAACTTGTCTCGTTTGACTCATAGGATTCTGATGGTTCAAGTAGAGGATTTGTCGGAAGCCATGCAATAACAAGTGGTTGTTGTGCCTAGATCTTGGGTGCGACTCTTTTCGCATCTCGCAAATGGCACATTTTGTTACCATGACACACATCTAGTGCCACAAGTGTAGATGTCATGAATATTGTAGTACCAACTGTATATGTGTATTGAGGGTGTTAGCCCCAATTTTGTACTATAAACACCATATTTTTTGAAATAAATATAGAACAAGGATATTCGACTTTACTTATATTTACAATGTGTACATTGATGAGATGGTTTTCTTTGCTTTAGTTATGAGACAAATGCCAATATAAAATGAAATTAGCATAAGCATCAGATACATGATTAGAACTCCTAGGAATGTGATAATAAGTAATAAAATCAACTGTCGTTCTAAAAGATGTACCTGTAGGAATCATCGGAGTAAAGTAGGATCATGCACACGGTAACTGCGGTTCAATTGAAATACTACTAACTAGGAATCTAGGAGAACCTCTAAAGAGAGAATACCATGTCAGATAACATCACGCAAAATTTCTATAACGACGCTATATTCAACCACATTATTTGTGGATGGCCCTAGGCATACTCCACCTGAAGACACCAGTAGAACCTCAGGTGAGTAAACCACCCAAGTGGAAGAAGCCAAGTTCTGTGTATGACAATTGTCTTCGTTTACAAACCTAGGTAGACCGAAGACTCCGTTGACATCTTCCAACCAAGGGAAAACTCGATAAGAAAGATGAAGACGAAAAAAAAGGAAAATATATATACACTAAATTACATTAGTATACAAAGAGTACTGCCCAAGATTGGGGCTCAAACATAATATATTTTCAAGTAGAGCCCATTTATGGGCTCGACCAACATATTCCCTTCATAATATTCTAACTCATAGGCTCCTTTTTCTAAGACACGTCACACTATATAAGGTCCGTGCCACATGGGTTTAAACTTGCCTGCCCCCAGTGGTTCTTTGGCTTGATCA
The DNA here is from genome assembly GCA_032191745.1 of Picea mariana. NCBI lineage: Eukaryota > Viridiplantae > Streptophyta > Pinopsida > Pinales > Pinaceae > Picea > Picea mariana. The sequence continues at coordinate 65,838 of JASDQU011028111.1, forward strand.
TACAAGAGGACCAAGTCACCCTCGACGTGCAACCAAGGACAAACAAAATTATTGTACTGGACCTTGAAACATCTTTTTTTCACCTAGATAGTCGTAGAGGTGTCTCAACGCTGCTCATCAAGACTCTCTAGGTGTACAAGGTGTCGCTCGATATCAGAAGTTTCAGGTAGGAGCGTGACTGCCAACTTAAGAGAAGGGATTTCTCATTCAATAGGTAATATCAACTCCAAACTGTGTACTATTGCATAGGGTGAGGCAAATCTTCTATAGTAGGGACTCCTAAGGTCGGGAGTCAACTCCCCATCTGAGAGATAAACAATCTCAGCCTCAAGATTGTTGTCCTCGTGTTGACTAGGATCAAAATATCGACTTCGCTACACTAGGCATCGAGGTTGCTCATGTTCTATGATGTAGAGTGCTTGAGACCCACAATATATGACTAGTGTACCTCACTACTGGATAATATGAAGAGCCAGTTGACATAGTGCAAACAAGATAGCAAGAGGAACTTCGGGTTCGCCTCTATCTTATGCAATTTCTTCTTCGAGCGGGTTACAGGTTTGGGACTTAGAGTCAAGATTCTTCCAAAAGGACCTCATGATCCATCCATGGCATGGTGGAACAAGGTAATGAGATGGTAGGGAGGAGGTAGGGTGCCCACACCCTACAATGAGGATTTCTTCTACTGGTGGCAGCGACAAGTCATTTCTCTGGATGACTATCCCTATACAGGGATCAACTTTAGAGGGGATCCTAACATGCCACTTTCACCAAGGGCCACCTATGGGGACATAGGTATGTCAAATGTTTTTAAATATTTCATTTTTTTGTATTGTTGTATAGTGAAACAAAAATATTTTTGGATGGTTCTTAAGTACTAACTAGACACTTGTGTAACACAGACATGGGTCCATGACGACCGGAAGGGCTTCCTTGACATCGTCAGAGGAACCACAGAGATGAGGTGGTAGTAGGAGAAGTTGAGAGAGTCCTTCAAAATGTGTAGAAAAACTTGTCTTGTTTGACTCATAGGATTCCAATGGTTCAGGTAGAGGATTTGTTGGAAGACATGCAACGACAAGTGGTTGGTGTGCCCAGAGCTTGGGTGTGATTCTTTCGGCGTCTCACAAATGCCGTAGTTTTTTACCATGACACACATGTAGTGCCATAGGTGTAGATGTCATGGATATTGTAGTACCGGCTGTATATGTGTATTGAGTGTGTTAGCCCCAACTTTGTACAATAAACACCATATTTTTTGAAATATATATAAAACAAGGATCTTCAGATTTACTTATATTTACAATGTGTACATTGATGAGATGGTTTTCTTTGGTTTAGTTATGAGACAAATGCCAATCTAAAACCAAATTAGCATAAGCATCGGATACATGATTAGAACTCCTAGGAATTTGATAATAAGTAATAAAATCAAACTGTCGTTCTAAAAGACATACCCATAGAAATCATTAGAGTAAAGTAGGATCACACATGTGGTAGCTATCATTCAATTGACATACTACTAACTGGGAATCTAGGAGAACCTCTCAAGAGTGAATACCATGTGAGATAACATCACACAAAATTTCTATAACGACAGTATATTCGGCCACATTATTTGTGGATGGCCCTAGGCATACGCCACCCAAAGACACCAGTAGACCCTTGGGTGAGTAAACCACCCAAGTGGCAGAAGCCAAGTTCTATGTATGATGACTGGATCTGTCTGCGAATCATAGGTAGACCGAAGACTCCGTGTACATCTTCCAACCAAGGGAAAAATCGATCAACAAGATGAAGAAGAAAAAAGGGAAAAGATATATACACTAAATTACATTAGTATAAAAATATTTCCACCCGAGCTTGAGGCTCAAACGTAATATATTTTCAATTAGAGCCCATTCCTGGGCTCAACCAACATATTCCCTTCATAATATTCTAACTCATAGGCTCCTTTTTCTAAGACACGCCACACGATATAAGGATTATGCCACATGGGTTTAAACTTTCTTGCCCCCAGTGGTTCTTTGGCTTGATCATACAAGAGGACCAAGTCACCCTCGATGTACAAGTGAGGGCAGACATACTTATCGTACTAGACCTTGACATGTATTTTGTTCTCCTCGATAGCCGTAGAGGCATCTCAACTCTTCTCGTCAAGACTCTCTAGGTGTACAAGGCATCACTCGAGATCGGAAGTGTCAGATAGGAGCGTGACTGCCAACTTAAGAGAAGGGATTACACATTCAATAGGTAATATTGACTCCACACTGTGTACTAACTGGAAAGGGGAAAATTTGGTGGCAGTCTTGACCGAGGTTCGGTATGCCCAGAGTGTGAGATATAACATACTGTTCTAGTCAGACTTACTCTAGCTGAGAGTTTTTTGCAAAATTTTCTTGAGAGACTTGTTGACGGCCTCTACTTGTCCATTTTCCTGGGGGTAATAAGGAGAATAATGCCCATGTCTAAACCCCAGCTTAGATGTTAGTTCTTCCATCATTTCATTCTGAAAGTGACTGCCATGATCAGTGACAATATCACTCTGGATACCGAATCGAGCGATAATTTGATTGAATACGAAGAAGGCGACAATTTTCCTATCAGATTTAACTATAGGCATGGCCTTGACCCAATTAGTAAAGTAGTCGACGACCATGATAATGTGTTGATTTCCCCCAACCGAAGTTGGGTTTCTATCCATGAAGTCCACCCCCCACTTGGTGAAGGGACTGATGGTAATGACTGTCTGAAGAGGGGCTGGATGCGAGCACATTTTCCGAATGAACACCTGTAAGGGGTGACACTTCTTAATTGCTTCAATACAATCTTTAAAGATAGATGACCAGAAATAACTGGCTCACAATTTTTTTGGGGTTGTCGCAAGCCCAGATAGATGACCACCACAAGCCCCACTGTGGAAATCATTTAGGACTGACTCGACTTCCCCGTGAGTTAAAAAATGACACGAGATATTTTATATTCCTCGACGATACAAAGTGTCATCGACAATAGTATAATTCTTAGCTTGGTACTGTATACGTCGTCAGTCATCTCACGAGAGATGCTGAGGGAACTTCAAGGTTTGAATATAGAGAACAATGTCTCCATACTAGGGGTCAAACGACGAGACGAGAACAATTTTTTCGTTCACAAATGAATCAACATGGATAACAACCTCATCTAATCATGGAAATTTGGATATTAACTTCGTGAAGACTAGTGATTTCTTGGATTTCGTAGAAGCGAAATCGAGATCAAATTCTTGTAACATAAAAATCCATTTATTGTATTTCCCCCCTATGATATGTTTGGTAAGGATGTATTGAAATGTATTGACATCAACAACCACAATAGTCTTGCAAAGTAATATATAATGACGTAAACGTTGGACTGCGTGAACAAAACAAAAGCTAGCTTTTCAATGTGAGAATAATTAAGCTTAGGAACGACTAAGTTTTGACTAAGATAATAGATGATGTGTTCGTGGAGCTCATCATCCTCCTGAACCAAAAACATACCAATCGTCTTGTAACATACCCGAACACCTAGAGGCCGAGCTACACCACTTAAACAAGCTGCATCACACCTAACCACCTGCAGGCTAGGGACGTTGCAGTCCCAAGACTCAGTTCTCTAATCTCTAATTCGAAGACAAAGTGTTTCTCAACAATGTTAAGAGCATGCACACCACATGCATAAGACAAGATCCATGCCACAACATAAAAGAGATAAACAACGTGCCATGCAAAACAAATAACCAACATACATGAACATTATAATACATATCTCAGAAATAATTAAATACACAACAGAATACATTAAACATAAAACACAAAGAGCACTTATCTTTACAAGTAAACTTTCACAAACTGGCTGCAGACCAAGGATGTTCCTCCCAACCATAGACACTGATGTTCATTTAATCTCAACAATAGGTCACCCCTGAGCCAGGGCTATGAATCCACAAGGACGGGTCCTAGGCCAAGTCTAAATACATAGTAGTTGGCTAAGTATCTCTCAGGTTTTCCAACCTCACATCAATCCTAATTTCCATCTCTCTTTCCCCCTTAGCCTACACAACCCCAAGTAATGAACACCTTTCTCTTCCATGCAATCCCTGAGGTTGTTCCATTTTTCTCCAGGGCTCGAGTGATACTGGTCAGGAAATCTCCCTACTAGAAATTCCAAGGAATCTCATTTGTGGGAAGTTCCATCTGAATTGCCATCAAGTTCATGCACAAAGGCATCCATTACCTCCTATAATGATCAATAATTCATTACAACCATTCAACGATGTCTCTCCTCTTCCTGCCATATGTTTCCATGCTCAAGCCAAGAGCACACAAACTAGCAGTAGTGAGTGAAGAGGAAGAAGAATAAGTGAATCAGTGAGAAGAGGATGAACCAAGGGAAGAACGACCCCAAAACAACCCCCAAGGGATGTTTAAATAATTACATGAAGACAAGAGCCACATGGCCTCCCTCCCAAGAAGCTCATGTAACCCCCTCTTCTCCATAAAATCAATTATGGGTAAATAAAATAATAATAAGAAGACTTAGCCCCTCAAGCCCCCTCTCTCATGGAATCATAGCCCCCTATCTCTTTTGTCCTTGTTGGTCTTGCAACTAGTGGTGTATTTTATTTATGAATAGGAAGTGTTACATTTCCTAGGCACTCTAGCCCCTTTTCAACTTTACCGGTTCACTAGCCTAAGTCATATTTACATAATACATTATAGTTTATAAGGGTTAGAACCAGGATTTTACATCCCCCTCCCCTTATTTTGGCACTATCATTAGTGAAAAGCACCATTCCAATGTTATTAGCATTACAATTCCAGGCCCTCTGGCCTTAATTCACATAGACAATCTAGCCCAATATTATATACATAGGCACTCTAGCCTAAAACATGTATGCATAGGCATTCCAAACCAAAACATTTATGATGATATTTAGAATTTGTATTTCTGGCAACAATTCCAACCAACAAGCTCTCCTTCCCTCTCAGCCCTGCACAACCCAAAGAAATTAACCCCTTTCTCTGCCATGCAGTCCCTCAGGCTGTTTCACTTCTCCCCAGCTGTAGTGCACACGGTTAGGAAGTTTCAGAGTTGTGGGTTCCATAACTCCAGTTGTAGCAAGTCCATTGGACTTTCTTCCTTCCATGCCTTTGTCATTTAGTTTCTCCAACATCACCTTATTTTCTCTCATANCATAGTCTGGTAATTTTCTAGATCTTCAAGATTCATCGTTTTACTACAATATTTCAAATTAGCGAGCATGTCAGTTCAAAACTTGTGCATAAAATTCTCATTCGTTCTCATATTGTAAGAGTAAATTTTCATAATACAATACAATACTTATCTATGTGGTTCATGGATCTGCATCCATATGGTTGTCTCGTTAACTTGGCTCACTGTTTTCCTTGACGTACCCATTGTGTGCATGACCCCAATCAAGAGCTATCAAAGTCTCCTCTTCATTGTGGTCACTCACTTTCCAGGCCCAGGCTTAGGCATCCCCTTTTTTGCTATGCAGTCCTTCAAGTGATCCATCTTGCATGACCAAGGTTCTCTTGCATAATAATTCTTCTAGGGACACAAGGTTCTCATGTCACAACAATAGCCTTTTCCATGCTTTCCAACTTGCATATCCAACATCTCATCTGTATTATACACATATAGTCATCATGAGATATCATTATAACCATTTCAAACATAACTATCAAATCTGTTTTATACAGGATTTATTTTTTCCAAGCATGATCTTTCTTCTCATAATGGTTGGCTCTGGAGCTATAGATATCAGTCTTCCTTATGGGTTTACATCCCTACCATATCCAAGACCATTCTACCTACAATTTCTTCAATTTAAATTCAGCCAAAACAATTTGTCAGTAATTATCAAATCATAATTCCCAAAACTATTTTATATAGGAAAAATAATACTTCTAGACATGAGCTTTTGCTCATAACAATTTGACTCTTGCAGCAATATGCATTGGTCTTCTTTATGGGCTTACAACACTGCCATATCCCAGACCCCTTTCCTCCTGCAATTTCAACATTCCTCAACCAAACAAATTGCCACTATCTCAAGTACAAGACATATATTCTCATGGCAATGATTCAAAACAAAATCACAAAGTGCTCTAAGAATTTTTTACAACTAAAATTCAATTACTTCTATTAATCCAACTATCAATTGGAATGAACTCATCATTACATACACATGTATTATCAGTCAGACAAACTTTTCATAATGCCACAATTAATAAGATAACAATCAATGTGCCAATACCCATGGTCACATCTACACAATGAATCCATGCATGGACTACATAATACCACATAACTATGTCATGTATTCCACCATGATGAGTTGGAAGGTCTGGCCAATGATTCAAAACATCATCCACACACTTCCTACTGCTTGCCTAACTATTTGGTTACCTTCCTTTTCCACCGAAACACAACACCAAGAATATAATCCTTAAGTGTTCTTTAGTGTTGGCAAAGAGGTTGCAATCCAAACATCATATATATAATAGATACCATCAAGCACTCACATAGCGCTATATCCCTTCCATATCCAACCATATTATGGTCTCACAGATGACTAGCTCTATCGGTATGCATTGTTATATAAGGAGTATGTCTCCTGAATTAATGTTGTTATGATCCCATAACCAATCATAACATAATATGCAACTGAAATTTTATCTAAGTGCATTCTAGCATCAACAACACTTACACACTCTAGGCCTTCGGCCATTACATATCAATTTAAATACTGAAAATTAACTAAGGGAATCCTTACCTCAATCCCCTTCAACATGTATGCATCAATAGAAATTAAATGCATACCTGCCTGGTTGTTACCAACCTACTTGTTGTTGTCTGACCAACTGATATTTGTAGAAGCTCACAGACTCCCCCCTTCATCATTTTGATCACCATTCCTTTCATCCTCATGGGTCTTCACCTCGATGGAAATTATAAGCAACAACAACATCCACATATTTAACCCTGTTGTATCATTTTTCCTAAATACATAATCCATCCTTAGTCATACTCAAACATTATTTCATAATAACATACTATTCTAAGTTCACCAACATGTTATATGCATATTCAAGCATGTACATATGAAAAATTACACATCTATATGCACCAAGCATTTACTGTCAGCATGCCTACTAATGCATATGCAATTTAACTTCAATGTATGCTTCATGCACTCTAGTGCATTTCTGTTTCAATTCACTTATTTATTTATCTATTTCTGTTGTAGTTGGTTGTCCTTGAATTCCTTTAGATCCTTGATGCCTTGCATGCTCCCATTCTTCTCATCTGCACTATGGTTCCCTGGGTCTGAACACTTTTCCATCCACGTTCCACCTGGCCATTCTTTCCCACTTAGTACCATTCCCCAATGGAAATCCATTTTCATTCAGTGCCACTTTTGAAGAGAGAGAGCATTCCAATTCCTCTGCATTGGCATCGTGCTTCCACTGTGAACTCTGATTTAAGATTTTAGACAGTATATAAGTCATATCTAACAAATCCTTCCCCGGAACTCCTATGATTGACACATAGAGATTATTCACACACCACCTCTTAAGATATTTGTTTCCTTCCACATCAAGCTTGAAATTATCTACACATATCTACCTTCAAGGATATGGAGCCTTACTTTTCCTTTCTATGCCCATTAATGACATTATTCAACTGCTAGCTTCATGTTCCATGTGAGGATTCTTTCTTTTGTAGTACCTCATCCAACTTTTGTAAGCAAAGTCATGCCTCCATGACCCTAACATATGATCCTATTCTTGAATTGATTTGTTTATACCTCTAATCCTGATAAACCTGCAAGCAATCATCTTGTTAGAGCTATACATATCATACAAAATTTGTCAATTAATTTTACAGGTACCTTTTCATTTAAGTGATAATATTATTCTTTAATTAATATCGTTTTCCCTTTTTATATGAATTAACTCTTTTTTAATCATGATTGTGTGTCGATTCTTTTGTCTTCATGAGTTGATCACAGAGATGGATTGACTCATTATATCGTACTCATGCTTCTGTTATGTTCTCAGTTAACAAACAAATCATATTTTGACCCTTTATCAATTCCCTATATTATTCTAGTGTTAACCCTCCGTCGAATTAAATCTTTATGAGGCGCTTCCTTAAAACCATTTACATATGACTAGATGTGAAAAACCATGGGCTTATTGATTTGAGTGTTGCCTCTTCTTTTCCCTTTGTTTCTTAATGCATACCCCCTTCTCTTAAGGTTGCGTGACCTCCCGGTCAAAGGTCTTCAATTCCGAGCCGAATTGGCTCTCTGAAACCTTGATGGTTTAGTTTTGTATCTAAAAACAATCCCTTCCGGCTTTCTGGCACAGGTCCGATGGCCCCCACGACCTTCTCCTTCACCCTTGCAAAAAATGTTAGAGTTGGCACTAGCTCCTTTTTCTCTTGGCCCCTCCTTAGATGTGACCTTAGGTAGTGACCTCACGTAGATGCACGATTGCGTCCATGCTCAAAGGTGGTTTGGAACCAAACTACTTTTCACCCTGCAATTCACCTCGAACCACCACGTGTCCTTTTCCCAAAACCGTGGTCTCGATTGATTGCGGCCCACCCTCAACTTCGTAAATCCCAAGCACCTCCCATCTCTGCAATGCGAGGTGACCGTTGAAATCATGATATTGATGGTGCTTCTAAATGGACGACCAAAATCTACCTCTTGGGAACCAACAATTTACATTTACCACTCCTAGATCGATGGTTGTGGTCGTTTCAATATTATGAACTTAAGAATTATCGAATCTAAAATTTACTTCCCTCGAGATACATGGGATTCTGCCACACATCCTTTTGAATCAGACAATGGGGAATTACTCCGGATGATCCGACGATCGAAGTTTACTTTGGGTCCTTACCCAGAATCCACAACATCATGCCACCTGTTCTCATGATCCAACAGTTCAGGTCTACTTCGGATGATCTGACAGTCGACATTTACTTCGACTCTCTAGGCATCTGGAGTTTCAACTGTCAACTGAAAAATATGAGAGTAATTTCTCTGGAGTCTACGATCTGTTGCCACGTAGTGAAATACTGTAAGAAGACACATGGTTCAATCAAGCGAGTGACACATGTTACATCCTATATTGCATTTCAATCATCCACATGCTCAAAACGTACTGTCACGTGGCGCACATCCCATGTGTCCACATCATCCTCGGTGACATATGCAAGCCATGTCACTTCAGAAATTCTGGGGTCCACATCACCTCCTAGTGACGTCATCGTGCCCCACCACTTCGGCTCTTCGTGCTTCGAGACTTCGGGAGTTTCCACACAATCACACTTCCAATTCTCCCGAAATCTGATTTCCTGAACCAACCAAACTACCACCATGTGTCTCCCTTATCGTACGACCCATATTAACCTCGGACTTCGAGACTTCAGAAGTTACTGCTGAAAGGATCAACAACTGCAATTCCTTTGGGCCTTCAGACTTCGAAAAACTCAAACTTCAACATTTTTTCGAAATGTTTTTATCTGAATCTCACGATCTACTAATGCATGTTTCCCACAAATCGTCGACTATGATTTCTTCAGGTCTTTGTACTTCAGAGAACTCAACTCTCAACCTTCACTTTTCCCCGAAGTGCATGGATTTCTACCATGTGTCCTCCTAGATCAAACGACTGCAATTCACTTCGGATCTTTGTGGTCCGAAAATCTCAATTCTCAACTTCTCCTTGCTCGTTCCCAGAGTGCTTTCACTCAGAGCACACGATCAATTAACTCTTGTCCTCCTACATATTGACGGTTCCCAACTACTTCTGCTCTTCGGAGGTTCATCGCTCAAGTAATAACATGTCACATCACTGCATGCCTTTCAATTTGCGGGGCCACACATCGACAATTTGGAGTAACCCGCTTTTCACCCTTCAATTCTCCTAATGCTGACATGTAACCCCTTGGTGAAACCATGATTTGGATTGCGGGACCACCTTGGGAAATTATCTCCCGTGCAACTTGGTTCCCCACAATGCCTCTTGTCTATTGATATCTCTCTCCCATGGGATCCGACAGTTGTGACCTTAATCCTTGCTTCCTTTACATCGGATGACCCTTGTTTGCCTGTCCTTCGATCCAATGATCTCAGATCTCTCCTGATCCTACAGTGGCGATCACTTCTCAATTCGAAGGGGGATGGTCATGATCCTTCGAACCCCTTACAATTGATCTCTAACGATATAACTCTTGCATAGATTCTGCAACGCAAATCCTCTGAGATTTTCAACTTCACAGTCATAATTTGATCTCAACCAACAGACCTGGCCCATACCAGCCCAGTGTTTCAACCAGAGACTCTGATACCAATCTGTAACATACCTAACCGCCCAGAGGCCGGGCTATGCCACTTAAACAAGCTGCAACACACCCAACCACCCGCAGGCTAGGCATGCTGCAGTCCCAAGACTCAGTTATCTGATCTCTAATTTGAAGACAAGGGGTTTCTCAACAATGTTAGGAGAATGCACACCATATGCATAAGACAAGATCCGTGCCACAACATAAAAGAGATAAATAATGTGCCATGCACAACAAATAACCAGCAGACAGGCACATTAGAATACATATCCCAAAGATAATTATATACACAACAAAATACATTAAACAAAAAACACAGAGAGAATTTATATTTACAAGTAAATGTTCACCAACTAGCTGCAGACGAAGGACGTTCCTCCCAACCATAGATGTTGTTGTTCATTTAATCTCAACAATAGGTCACCCCCGAGCCAAGGCTATGAATCCACAAGAATGAATCCTAGGGAAAGTCAAAATACATAGTAGTTGGCTAAGTATCTCTCATGTTTCCCAACCTCACAACAATCCTAATTTCTAGCTCTCTTTCCCCCTTAGCTTGCACATCCCCAAGAAATGAAAACCTTTCTCTACCATCTAGTCCCTGAGGTTGTTCTATTTCTCTCCAGGGCTCCAGTGCTATTGGTCAGGAAATATCCCTATTGGAAATTCCAAGGACTCTCAGCTGTGGACAGTTCCATCTGAATTTCCATCAAGTTCATGCACACAAGCATCCATTCCCTCCTAGAATAGTTAGTAAATCATTACATCCATTCAACGATGGATCTCCTCTTCCTTCCATTCATTTCCATGCTCAACCCAAGAGCACACGAACTAGCAGTAGTGAGTGAAAAGGAAGAAGAACGAGTGAACCAGTGAGAAGAGGATGAACCAAGGGAATAAGGACCCCAAAAAAAGTCCCCAAGGGATGTTTAAATAATTACATGAAGACAAGAGCCACATGGCCTCCCTCCCAAGAAGCTCATGTAACCCCCTCTTCTCCATAAAATCAATTATGGGTAAATAAAATAATAATAGCAAGACTTAGCCCCTCAAGCCCCCTCTCTCATGGAATCATATCCCCCTATCTCTTTTTTCCTTTCGGTCTTACAACCAACGGTGTATTTTATTAATGTATAGGAAGTGTTACATTTCCTAGGCAATCTGGCCCCTTTTCAACTTTACCAACTCACCAACCTAAGTCATATTTACATAATACATGATAGTTTATAAGGGTTAGAACCAAGATGTTACCAATCTGTACCATACCAATCTGATACCAATCTGTAACATACTCGACCACCCAGAGGCTGGGCTAGACCACTTAAACAGGCTGCAACACACCCAACCACTTGCAGGCTAGGCACACTGCAGTCCCAAGACTCAGTTCTCTGATCTCTAATTCGAAGAGAAAGGGTTTCTCAACAATGTTAGGAGCATGCAAACCACATGCATAAGACAAGATCTATGCCACAATATAAAAGAGATAAACAACGTGCCACACACAACAAATAACCAACAGACAGACACATTAGAATACATATCTCAGAGATAATTAAATACACAACGGAATACATTAAATAGAAAACATAGAGAGCACTTAAGGATTATATTTTTGGTGTTGTGTTTGGGTGGAAAAGGAAGGTAACCAAATAGTTAGGAAAGAAATAGAAAGTGTGTGGATGATGTGTTGAATCGTTGGCCAGACCTTCCAACTCATCATGGTGGAATACATGCATGGATGCATTGTGTAGACGTGACCATGGGTATTGGCACATTGATTGTTATCTTATTAATTGTGGCATTATTAAAAGTTGGTGTGACTGATAATACATGTGTATGTAATGATGAGTTCATTCCAATTGATAGTTGGATTAATAGAAGTAATTGAATTGTATTTGTAAACAATTCTGAGAGCACTTTGTGATTTTGTTTTGAATCATTGCCATGAGAATATATGTCTTGTACATGAGATAGTGACAATTTGTTTGGCTGAGGAATGTTGAAATTGCAGGAGGAAAGGGGTCTGAGATATGGCAGTGTTGTAAGCCCATAAAGAACACCAAGGCCTATTGTTGCAAGAGTCAAATTGTTATGAGCAGAAGCTCATGTCTAGAAGTTTTATTTTTCCTATATAAAACAAATTTGGGAATTATGATTTGATAATTAGTGACAAATTGTTTTGGTTGAATGCAAATTGAAGAAATTGCAGGTAGAATGGTCTTAGATATGGCAGGGATGTAATCCCATAAGGAATACTGATATCTATAGCTCCAGAGCCAACCATTATGAGAAGAAAGATCATGCTTGGAAAATTTTATTTTCCTGTATAAAACAAATTTGACATTTATGTTTGAAATGGTTAAAATGATATCTCATGATGATTGTATGTGTATAATACAGATGAAATGTTGGATATGCAAGCTGGAAAGCATGGAAAAGGCTATTGTTGTGACATGAGAACCCCATGTACCTAGAAGACTTCTTGTGCAAGAGAACCTTGGTCAAGCAATATGGATCACCTAAGGGACTGCATAGAAGAAAAGGGGATGCCTGAGCCTGGGCCTGGAAAGTGAGTGACCACAATGAAGAGGAGACTTTGATAGCTCTTGATTCGGGTCATGAACACAATGGGTGCATCAAGGAAAATAGTGAGCCAAATTAATGAGACAACCATATGGATGCAGATCCATGAACCACACAGATAAGTATGGTATTGGGTTATGAAAATTTACTCTTACAATATGAGAAAGAAAGATAATTTTATGCACAAATTTTGAACTGACATGCTCGCTAACTTGAAATATTGTAGGAAAACGATGAATGTCGATGTAATGTCCCCCACCTCTTAGAGAGGTGAGGAGGAGACTTACTGGCCTGGGCACCCCCACTAGGTCATAGTCTCACACTGAAGGGGGGGAAAGTCAAGAAGTTAAAAGTTATATTTTTAAGTTGACTTAAGAAAGGGAAAGGATAAAGAAGTAATAGATAAC
>JASDQU011028112.1:5071-15096 GCA_032191745.1 Picea mariana
GATATATTGTTGATATATGTTGCTGATATGTGCTCACATCTAACTGGTTATAAATGAAAACAATGGGTAATGAATAAATGTTGAATGCTAATTGATGAGTTTTTGTGCAAGAGGGAAGTTTTGGGAAAAAGAGCCCCACACTCATTCACCCCCCCTCTAAGTGTGGTAGGTGTGTTCAACAGATAGAACAAGTTGACATGTCAATATTTCCATTTGCGGGTGAAGTTATTAACAACGTACAAAGTACTGTGTTTAATGGGGTTCACACAGGAACAACATGTGCTATGTGGTGCTACTTAATACTGAAGGGTCAACTGATTCGATTTAGCTAGATCACATAGATGTCGAGTACACAATCAATTATGACACCGCATTCCAAAAGGCACATCATCGGTATGACGAATCGTTACCATTATCAACCACCTCATGGGAATCTACAACAGGTCATCGAGCCCTTTTAACATTCAGCCTCGGTCAGTCACTTGCAATTTCCTAACACCTTTTTTCAGTCATCGCCCTCACTATTTATACACCCTCTTAATCTCAGTTCCATCGAAGGGATCGTCCATGCATCTGAATATGGAGTCCCCATCAGTTGGGAATTGAGTAGTTCCACTAGTGCCTTCATTAGCAGTACCAGTAACGACCTTAACTCTAGTTTCCCAACGACGTCTCTAATTGATGGTCATTTCTAGTAGAAGATCATTTGCCTACATCACTTTTCCCTCATAGGAAGCTTAGGATCCAAAGGTTTCTTTCTCGTGATGATTGACGATTCACATACAACCGCTGGGAAGGGGCCCCAATATATTATTCTCTAGCAATATATAGTTGACCGTCAAACAATTCCTTCAACTATGCTTCGAAGTTGTGTTAGTACATCAACTCCCTTAGCCGAGAGTTAGTGAGCCTATTTCCCCCTCCACTAGTTGAAGTGATTCATGCCTTCTGTCCTATACATCTAGCTGAATGAGACATGAGGATGACGGTGATTTAGGCCGATGGAGTCGTCACTCAAGGTCAGCTTCTCACTAGTCAATGAGGAACTGGGCCAAGTTCTACTTGTATAGCTTGTCTTGGTTCGAGCTCAAATGTTGAAGTTTACACTGCAAAATATCTCTCACACACCTCTCTAGAAAGAGCTTGAAAAAAAAGAGTTTGAGAGCCCAAATGAATGAAGGCTAAATCCATCATTTACCCTGGGGACTGATTGACTCATTCAAAGACCTGTGTCAGGTTGCAACTACAACCTATATAAATTATTTTCTCTTACTCAAGCACCACACAAAACTACTGGTTAGTTTGACCTGGTGCCCTTTCAACTCCACCCAATAGTCCCACCATGAATAATGTTGTTTGCTTGAGGATGACCCAAGTAATAGTGTTGGAAGCCCGTTGGCACCCAAAGTTTTGGGTAAGTTGCGCACACGCACAGATCATTAGTGCACACACATCAATTTTGTGCACATATTAGAAGATGCATGATAGTTAAAATAAGGTGCACATGCGAATTAAAGTTATATACTATGCGTTAAACATCATAAAGATATCACATGCACACCAAGCCAGAAGAATATCTTCGGGTATATTCTCGAATAGGGACCCTAGACAACATGAGAGATCATGGGATAGGTGATGGATGTGCTGGAAAGATTGTTAGGATTTCTACACTCCAAGGAAGTTATGTGGGATGATGCGAATGCCAGAAGAGAGTAGAGCTAGTGATCACTAGAGAAAGTGGAGCAGAGAAGAAAGATATAGAACGCTAGAGAAGAAGGAAGGAGGAGGAGAGTCTATAATTTGCAGAAAAGAAAGGAAGCAGTCTGAGTTTGCATGAGTCTCGGGATCAATTTTTGCAACAATTTTGTATGGGTTTGGAACGGTCTTGTTTATAGTCTGTAAATGAAGTCAGTCCAGTAGAGTGTAGGATCTTCATAGAGATTGCAGAGCACATTGTAGTTCCTGAGTTGTAGAATGTATCGGAATACAGAGAGTTATTCTTTTTGCAAGATGGATATGTTGATGTATGCATTATGCCATTTAATGAAGATAATATAAAGTTGCAATTCTCTCTGTCACTTGATGCGTTTATTCTAGGTTTAATTAATAATTGTGTTAATGGGTTATGATGTTAGTATGTTAATTAAGCATGGATGAATGTATGAATGTATAATTGAATGCATGAATGTTGGCTCGAGTGGTTTCCTTAGATGCTTTATCTCTTTATCTCCAACACAAGGCTAGATGGTCTCTGTGATTCTCATGGCGTCTTGGGTGAGACCTATTATGGTCATCGAATGAAGATTGATATGTTGATGCCTTGGGGTTTTGTTGGTCAACTCTAGATGAACCCTGGGTCATCAACCCCCCAGTGTTAGGAAGGACGTGTGTAAGTGATCCAACAAAAAACATATTTCACATTGAAATAGCCTCTCATCCATGAACATAAATTAGTTGAAAAGGATTTTAGAACATAGTTGTAAATATCTTGTAGAAACCACATAACATTTTCACTCCGCCTCTCATTTAGCAATTTTAATTAGACCTATCTACCTACGATTATGCTATAGAAACAATTTTCATAAAACAATGTAAATAGAGAGTTAATTTCATAAATAACAAGCAACTTTCATTTAAACATTATAAATATGTGAAATCTACGGCTTTGTTGAAGATTTCACCCATTATTCCTAGAGATCCCTGTTGACGCTTGAATCCGTCGAGACCGAAACGACAACCTCATGAGGACATCCTTTCCCCTTCGTTTTTAGAGAGGTGGTTCTCCTCTTTGGCTAAAAGATATATCTTTAAACATCTTGGATTAGGAGAGTGCTAGGCAACGAACCCTAAATCTTTATTGCTTGATATTATGAAATAAAATGGTTCTTCAACAACCTAAATACAATCTTTATGTGTAGCAAGAGTCTTTTTACAATAAGAAAAGATTGAAGGAGGGCTTCAACATCAGAATTAAATTGTGATCAACATCACACACAATCTTCTTAATCATATATAAATGCATTCATATCTTCTTCATAAGAAATAGGAGAGAATAATTTGATCATCTCAAAGAATTTTAAAAGAGTACTGCTATCAATATTAAAAGAGAATTTGATAGGTCAACCTCAAATATCTCATACTTAAAACTCAAAGTTACAAGATACAATCAAGATTAACCCCGAAGTAATTCTTTGTGGAGTTTGTTCATGAAAAAATTGTTCATTACAAAATCTTTGATAGTCATGTATATGGTTGTAAATACTCCATGATCATACAATAGAAGTCTGTAKAAGAATACAAGAAAAACACTCAAAAACTYAGCCTTGTGCCSAACTTTGAGATTCAAGCATAAAGCTATGAGAAATGGTGTAGAAGAATAAAAAGAATGGAGAAGATGGAGATTTATTTCTTTTGATCGGAAGCTTGATTGTGTATCCATGGTTGCAATTTCTTCTTCCTCTTATCTTCTGCCTTTCCCCTTTGACAATACTGATTATTGGACCTTTTGATGAAGCCTTTCTTCTCTTTTTAAGAAGAGATTTTCTAACTACTTGAGTAGTTAGGGTTTTCTTCCTCTTGAAATTCTCGTACAAGTTTCTTCTTGAAGCATTCCCTTTAATCAATGCTTCATTAATTCCCCATTAATGAACTCACATCATTAATATAAGTATATTGAAAATCGGTCCCTCTCCTTTTTTAATAAAAGTTTTAATTAAACTTTTATTTTTAAAATTTAATTAATTTCCCTTTAAGAGATGATGAATGTGTTTTAATTTTCTGGGAATGATAATAAACTTTTTAACAATGGAAATCATTTTATATGTTATCTTTATCATCTTATATTTCCAAAAATACAAAATTTTCCCAAATCCATCTCCCGGATCTCAAGATATAAGCTTGTGAAGTTGAGTTGTCACGCATGCCCATAAAAAATGCAGCTGACTGATATTTTAATTTTTGAGAAAAATGTATGAACTTTTATCACTTGAAACCTATACCACCATCTTCTACATTGAAATACCTTTCCATCGGTATAAAGTTTGCATGATTCTGATACACGAAGCTCAAGTTATAGCCTCTGCAAAATTAACGCTCAACCACCGTCGATCGATTGTCTTGGGTAAATCACAACCCTTGGATGAATTTCGTGCCCCTTCATAAAAAAATGACTTTTTCTTCATATAAAATATCCCACATGCATGGGAGTGTTTATCATATAATGGTATATAAATTTAAGTACAACATTTACTTAATAAGAAACATTGAGAGAGAATATTATGGAGCTTGGAGAATTCAACCCTTTGAAAATTGTTGAATAAAATGATAATTTTGGAATCCTGTCGTTGTCCACCTCACGCCTAGTCACCATGATGAGTCATCCAATAAGATGTTGCCACATGTCAGAAATTTATTGTCTGCCACATCATTCAATCAGATCGTGTCATATGTCTCCTTTTGTATGTTGCCATGTGTAATGCTCCAATATGAATATTCCATGTGTCTCCCTGCACAAATTGCCATGTGTCACAATTCCATGCTTCCATGTTGAATGCTCTTATTGGTTCATGATTTAAATGGATAAAAATTTGGAATAATGGTTAAGTATAAGAGATCAGGTGGAAGGGTAAGTGATGGGAAGGGGGAGGATTTGTAGACAACGAAAGTTAAAAGGGTAGTTTGTAGGTTACGAGAACGGGTTGGCGGGTTGGGGAGTGAGGGATGACTGGTGTCCGCCCACCCATGAGCTATATTACTTTGACAATTTTTTAAGTAGGGAGAGGGTCAGGAGACGAGAGGGGGATAGGGTAAATTGTTATTGGCTGCCACATCATTCAATCAGATCGTATCATATGTCTCTTTTTGTATGCTGCCATGTGTAATGCTCCAATATGAATATTCCACGTGTCTCCCTGCACGAATTGCCATGTGTCACAATTCCATGCTTCCATGTTGAATGCTCTTATTGGTTCATGATTTAAATGGATAAAAATTTGGAATAATGGTTAAGTATAAGAGATCAGGTGGAAGGGTAAGTGATGGGAAGGGGGAGGATTTGTAGACAATGAAAGTTAAAAGGGTAGTTTGTAGGTTACAAGAACGGGTTGGCGGGTTGGGGAGTGAGGGATGACTAGTGTCCGCCCACCCATGAGCTATATTACTTTGAAAAAAGTTTAAGTAGGGAGAGGGTAAGGAGATGAGAGGGGGATAGGGTAAATTGTAGGTGGTGGAGGGATAAGGGTGATGTAGGGGGGAAGGTAAAGTGTAGGAAGCAAAGTTAGGAGAATGGCGGGTTCGCGGGGATGGGAAGGTGAGGGAAGTAAGGAGATGAGTCTGCCAACCCGTGAATCCACCATGCATGAAAAATGTCTAAGTGATGTTTCTTCTTGGATGGGCTCATGAAAATGAGAAAACACAAAAGTAAGAGTCCATGAATATGATAAATTGACGAAGTATGGAAAGGGGAAGAGGGGAGAGGGAAAATGGAAAAAACGGTTAAGTATGAGAATAGTAGGAGTAGAGTGGAAAAGACAAAAATATTTAAGTGTGGATATGGAAGGTGAGGGAAATAAGTGATGAGAGCACTTGGTCATAATTCAAAAATGGAGAGGAGAACATGAAACTTAGAAAAATTCTTCATAATCTCTTCGTCGAACCTTTGGAAAAAATATTGAATAATCTAGGTATACAAAAACATATTTCTGATGCAAAAAATGCATGACAAAATGAGACTGAGGGCTGCAGAATGAACTTATAAAAGTTCAAAAAAAAAATCTTCTTTTGATATCAAGGCTTTATGAATCCAAGAGCGGGAAAATATAGATGACCAAATTTTGGTCAACAAGCCCCACCAAAAAGAAATAGTGAATATGAATACGATAGAAAGGTAGAGAAACCAGATAGCTACAACATTAGAATGCATTGCATTATGATATGGGAGTTTACCAAAATTATTGTAGCAGAAATGAAATAATAAAATGGTTATTGGGAAGTCTAATACAATGGTGCGCTAGAGTGGATTGCAAAAGGCCTAGCTAAATTTATTAGCCTTCTCTCTTCTTCTTCTTTTTTCAAAAGAACTAGGAGATATTGTATTAGTAAAATATGTGGTAAATGATCGCAATGGAGTTACAAAAAAGAAAGACCTTCTCTCAAAATTCAGGCCCATAGAGTACTTTAATGAACATCTAAACTAAGTTATAGGTAAATGTTTTAGTTGTTAAGGAGAGAAATACACATCAAAAATCCCAATAGAGTAAACTCGGATGAAAATACCAAGAATGAAGGATAAGAGGCATTGCATCCAACTTTAAGAAGAAAAAGGAGGACCCTTCATAGTAGAATTTTCCAAGACTGTCCCTGGAGCAGGATAATTTAGATATAGAATGATGAAGTCAACTAGGGGGGAAGAAGGCACATCGAACCAAACAATTGACACATTGGACCAAAATGTTCCAAAGGGTGTCACCTGAACCCGGAGAGGACAAGCCTGGAAAAATTCAATTTGTTCCCTGAGAGCGCTACATTTATCATGGGCTTGTTGCATCGCTTGCCTATGTTGAATGAGAATTTCCATGATAGAAACCACATGTGTTGACATGTTTCTCAAATTAATCTAAAGGGTGTGAATTAAATTTTGAAGTTCCTCAATTTCCCATCCAAGCTGAAAGCAGGTCACCTTAGAATTGCCATGACCACATTTTTCCATAGGGATAGTGACAACAGGGAGACTTTGAACCAACAGAGGAAGGCCACCAGAATCATCGATAATACAACATTAACTAGGAGAAGGCTGCAACAACACTACTAAAGAAATTGAGCAGGAAACTAACCCAAATATTGCCAATCAGACATGAAGCTCTGGAGCCATAACGACATGTCTTGCAAAACCCTAAACCCATGCAATACCATGATTGCATCGTCGAAAAAATGAATCCATTGCATACATAGGAATCCCACACTGGGCTTGGAGAGAGTAAGGGAGATGAATAAACAAGAGGTATGAATAAGGCGAGTTATAAGGAGTTGAAAAGGGGCATGTCGAATGCATGAACTCATCAAGGCAAGGGGCCGCCATGTGGAAAACCCATAAACAAAATGATAATTGGAGGGGGGGGGGATTAGGGGATGGGTTTAAAATAATAATGACTATTAATTAAAATTCCCCCCATTTTGACTTTATTTTCTTGATTAGCTTCTTGTTTAGCTAATGAGTTATTCAAGGGAAAGATATGAAGAAATTCCACATGTGGTACGACTTGCAGAGCCATTCAAATTCATTGGAAAACAAAACACAACTGACCATCACATGGTATCAAGCCCAATTTAAGATTAAAAGTGGTGTTTTTTTGTCTCTCGGGATTATGATATTATGGACATTTCAAATGTCACCCAAAGGGATCCCTCGAAGTAGGGCATAGGATTCTTGGTAGTTAGTTGTTCGACCAAGGCTCCAAGAAAAAGGTAAGCTCTAAGATTCCTCTACGGTCGGAGAGAACCCCACCCACTCCTACCACCTCGAGCCTTCTCTCTTCTTACTATTATTTTTTCATGTATTTAATTGATATCATAACTCCGCTCAATATATAGAAGTGATATTTCCCTAACAATTTCCACATGTTTGAAGTACTTCATTTACACATCTTACCATAGACCATATTAAGCATTGAGAAAACTCGTGTATGGGTTGTAAAAACAGTTGGCATCTACATGCTCAATTCATTGTTATTGGATAGAGTAATTAAAATATTCGTGTTTGTTTTAATTTTTTAAAGATCTAATGCTTCAAGTACGCTTCTTCAAATTAATTTTAGTTGGCATATTTAAGAATTATTTATTTATTGTTGTGTTCCATAAATATAAGGTCCCAATGTATACGTTTTCAAATGATTTCAACTAAGATATTTAACATTTTTGTTTGTTTTGTGTTCCAGAATTCCACAAGATAGTAAGAAATAAGCCCCCCTCCTGCCCCCAACACACATATTACATAAACATAACAAGCCAGAGCTCGTCGAACATGTTTAGGGAATCACCATGATTTGTTAGGTTGGGACTTGCTTGTTTTTTCTTTTTTATTCCAAACAATAGCATGTATAGGACTAGGATAATGAATATGGGGGTGCCGACCAAAAGCAGATAAACAAAGATAAAGAGTTAAGTCCACTAGAGGATTCCTGGAGACAAAAACAAGTGCGTTTAATGGAGTTTGATATAGGGATGGCCTTTGACAAAGTTGAAAACATCGGTGCAGGTAAATAAGAATTTTCTAGAGTTTTACTTGCTTTCGTATGAGTACTCAATATTATTGAATTAATCATGGAGTTGAGACGATAGCTTTGGCTTCAGAATCCAAAGAATAACATCTATCATGGAGAAATATTAGACTATATCCAAGACTATGTTGTAGATAATAATAGTGAAGAAGAAGTTGCAGAGTAGGAGGAGGGGCAGAGCAGGGGCTAATGTTTGATCGTATGAAGAATCAGATAATAGTGAAGAAGAAGTTGCAGAGCAGGAGGAGGGGCGGAGCTGCGACTAATGTTTGGGCATACAAATAATCATAAGTCTATGGCGAGGGCTGGAGAAATGGCGACGGAGAAGCCGCGAGAAGGAGGGTCCAAGAATAAGTGGTGGTGGAGCAGTGAGGACATAGACTATTCATATTGTTAAGATTGTGGGTGTCGAGGAATGCACATAGAATTGTGCTTATTTCTGATTGAATCCTAATAGACAACATAGGAGTTAAGGGACAACAAGGACAAGTGGATAAACGATGTTGACAATTGGAGTGGTATTCGAGAGGTCAATCCAATAGACAACAAAGGACGTAGGGGACATGTGGAAAGAAAAGGAGGCATCAACATTGGTTGAGAAGTTTTTCTTTGTTAATAGGTTTAGGTGAAAGTTATACCTACATACGTCCTTTATCATGAAAATCTTAAAACTTCTAAATGCATTTCTTCAAAATTAAAATTTTGTGATTAATATTTTAAATTTTTAATTATATTTCTTTTAAATTATTTTAATTAAAATATATAAAAGTATGGAGAAGATAATTATTACATATTTAAAATCAACAAAATTAAATGGTTAACCTACTATTTAATTTTACCATAATCTTATTTAAAATTATCGAAAAAATATATATTTTTTGTGAATTTTGTTTTAAGTTAATCTTACCATACCTCCTTTTTATAAACCAATTTATATTTAATTACATCCTTCAAAATTTAAAGTTAATTATTTCTCTCTCTATATGTATATATTCATCTCTCTATACATTTTTTTAATATTATTATTATTTTTTCAATGATTATAGTGGTTAAAATGTTGATTAAAAAGTTTCATTGTAAGTTCAAATAAAGGTAGAGATGGTAATATGCCATGTTGCTTTATAAAATTGATATGAATCCCATTTAAATAAAGACATTTAAACAAGGCATGCATGACAATGCAGTCCCTGCCGAATGGTAAATATATGCTAAACAATGAAACTTAATATAACTAAATGCATAGGTAATCAATAGTTTTTGTCAAAAGATAATTCATATAATAAAGAAAAATAAGATTATTGTTTATGTAAAGAGGACAATGATAAGAATAAAGCAAAAACGAGTAAAAACATTTAACATACAACTTTATAAAAATAAGCAAAAAAGTAAATTGTTCAATGTGGAGAAAGTCTTAGTAAACAAGTGAAGTGTTCAATGGGGAGGTTAGTATATGGCGTAATCAATGTAAATAAGTGAAGTGTTCAATGAGAGGTTAGCATATGCGAGAAGCAATGTAAAATGTTTGGAGGTTAGGATGTGTGGGAACCAATGCAAATTGTTCGCACGTTAGAATTGTATTTATTTAAAAATAACTTTCTTTTGTTGATAATCAACAAACATTAACAACAAAATCTTTTAACCTTTTAGACGTCTCAATGCATATATACATATATTAAAATAAGTATAGAGAGTGAACAAAATGATTTTATGCATATATTTAACTTAAAAAATATTGTTAAACATATATATCTT
>JASDQU011028112.1:15116-25841 GCA_032191745.1 Picea mariana
CGAATGGTAAATATATGCTAAACAATGAAACTTAATATAACTAAATGCATAGGTAATCAATAGTTTTTGTCAAAAGATAATTCATATAATAAAGAAAAATAAGATTATTGTTTATGTAAAGAGGACAATGATAAGAATAAAGCAAAAACGAGTAAAAACATTTAACATACAACTTTATAAAAATAAGCAAAAAAGTAAATTGTTCAATGTGGAGAAAGTCTTAGTAAACAAGTGAAGTGTTCAATGGGGAGGTTAGTATATGGCGTAATCAATGTAAATAAGTGAAGTGTTCAATGAGAGGTTAGCATATGCGAGAAGCAATGTAAAATGTTTGGAGGTTAGGATGTGTGGGAACCAATGCAAATTGTTCGCACGTTAGAATTGTATTTATTTAAAAATAACTTTCTTTTGTTGATAATCAACAAACATTAACAACAAAATCTTTTAACCTTTTAGACGTCTCAATGCATATATACATATATTAAAATAAGTATAGAGAGTGAACAAAATGATTTTATGCATATATTTAACTTAAAAAATATTGTTAAACATATATATCTTCCGCACAGATACACTTTCGACAGAGACATATAGTTCACATAGATATAGCTTCCACACCTCTGCTCAACGAACACTTAGTCTAATAGTTATCAATGCTATCAATAATAGAATATTATTATGCATATGCATACACTAGTTCAACTCCACACTTCAAATATTCATCAATGTTATCGATAATAGAATATTTTTATGCATATGTATACAATCTTTGATGAGAATCAACAAACATTAACAACAAAATCTTATATTAAAAATAAGTATATAAAGTGAACAAATGATTTTATGCATATACTTAGCTTAAAAAATATTGTTAAACACACACACACACACACACACACACACGCACACACACACACACATATATTCCACACAGATACATCTTCGACAAAGACATATAGTCCGCACAGATATAGCTCCCGCACTTCCGCACAACCAACACTTAGTCTAATAGTGTTGGGTATGTGCTATATTATTTGCATGTGTGTGTGTGGGCATGTTAGATTCAACAACTGCGTCTGACGATCCTTCTAGTAGTGTCCTTTATGTCGTGTGCACCAAGCGCTTCCTAGGGAGGGCCAGGTATGGCTCCCTTGGTTACACCCAACGTTCGGGGCAACGCCCCAATTTGTTTTTTGGGTGTTTTTGCTATTTTAGCGGATTTTGCTATTTTTAGCGGTTTTCTAAATTAATCCTGGTGTTGTTGGGAAAAATACCCTACGGACTAGCAAACTAGGGTCAGGCTTGCATGCAGATTTTTGACCGTAAAGAAATTACTTTTTAACCTACCACCCAAAACTTAAACCCTTCTTTCACAATACATGCATGGAAAGAAACTACTAACCTTGTTACTGACGTTTGGTGTAGATCCCCCGTTGCGCTTTTGCCTCTTGCTTGCGCTGCTCCTTCCAAAGATGACCTGCAATCACAACAAACAACTATGCATGCACACTACTCTTCTACTTGAGGGTTAGAAATTAAGCATAAATTAAACAAACCATAGATAACTCATGCATTAGGACGGGAAAAGTATTCTTTTATTATTTGAAAAATGAATCAACTTACAATCAAAGTTGAGACCGGCCACCGCTCCTTGATCCTGATCCTAGGATCCTCTTCGTTTGTCCTCCAACTGCTTTGCATTAAATCTCCTTTGGAATGAGGAAAGGCTAAAGGGTTGGGACAATGGATTCGACAAATGGGCAGAGTTTCTTTGCTATTTTTTTCCTCCTCCAAATGGTACACCTACCCCTTCTTTTATAGGCTAGGAGGAGCTAGGGTTTTGGATGAATCCTCGACCATGCATGGCCGGGAGTTTCAGTTAACTGACCCATATCTTTTTGTTCCGTTGGCAACTTTCCTTTTTTTGTGCTTTGTTAGGTACACGCGGGCTGTAGTGGGCCTACCAGTGTGCACACGCGTGCAGTAATGGGTTAGGGCGCGTGGGCCTTGACACAAGAGGATTTCCAAAGAGTTGTTCAATAGATGTTTTAACAATGAAGGGATATGAGTTGGCCTAATGCCAGGTAAGCATGTGTGGTGCAATTTAGGGTTATAACAGATGCCGCCTAATGTGTGAGGTTAGAAGAGCATCTGATGGCCGAAATACATTACCAATCTTTTACCAATATTTACTGATGTGCTGAATGAGTGAGCCCAAGGATCAGGAACTAGAAGGCGTTGTTTGCAAAATAACAAATGTCTCACCGAGGCGGGCATACCCATGCTCAGGATAGAATCATGGCTACCAAGAAAATACACTATAGATCCTTGTCAAATAACTATAAAGAGTAGCCGCAAATAATACACAACAGAGCTACATCTCAAAATCAAAAAGATAGACATATAGAGTACCCATCTTCCAGAAGCTGATTCGGCCTGATGGCTGTACTTCAGAGCTTGAGCAACAACTTCAAAATCTTCTAAAACTTGGGTAGGAGTGTAATATGACTGTATGACTGCACTACCCAGAGTTCTTCGACGACTTGTCGGTAATGGACTTGATAATCTTGATGATCGGACTGAAGGCTTCAGTGATTTCGAACAAGGACTTGATTGGACGTTCAGGATGGCCGGGTATGCAGACAAGAGACATAGTGCAGAGGGGCCAACTCAGGCTTAGTGACAAACTTCCCTTGGATAATAGCATGACAAGTGATAAGACTCAGGCAACATATATGTTAATCATAAGTCTACGAAGAAGGAGGCAACACAAACTCTCCATAGGTTTGGAAGAGTAACCAAACGGTGGAGGACACAACTCTATATAGCGAGAAAAGCTTCCTAAGGTCGTACTACATCCCATAGTCTGACGGACAAATGTGCTTCATCCAAGGGTGACTCATTATGCTGCCAATAAAGAAAATACTTTTCCCATCCTCTTTTTGGGGTATATTTGATTTTTTTGTTCGTTTTGATAGTTTCGGAAAAAGAATAAAGGAATATTACGTTACAATGGAGGAATGAGTATTGCAAACATACAAACGGGAGGCATAAGGACAAGGCTGATGTTCTGGTAAAATGATACTCGGGAAAAATCCTTCGGTGGCCAAAGGTGTTAAGACATAGAAGCAAACTGTCACAAGGCTGGTGGATAAGGTATGCAAATGCGGTTGATAGAACACACAATGGTAACGTCCTTCGATGTAAGTTTAACGAGCCTAGAGAAGGTAATCTCGGTGATTTTTCATATTTAGAGAGTCTGAAAAAGCATAAAAGGAGACTCCGCTGGGGTACCTTTTTTGACAATAGTCTAGTCGGTTCAAAAAAGGGATAAACTAGCACCGATTAGACGTCAATTCAAAACCATTTTAACGAGTGTGACAAGGACAAGATCACTCGGCTATTTTTTCACTTTTAAGGACTCTGAAAAAAGCTTAACTATGGACTCCGTTAGGAATATTCTTCTGGACCAATTTAATGAGTGTGAAAGAATAAGGTCACTCGGTGATCTTTTCAATTTTAGGGAGTCTGAAAAGAGCTTAACTATGGACTCCATGGGGGTTTCTTTTTCGTAAGTTTAGTCCCTCAGGCCCGAAAAAGGAATAAAATCATACCTGAGGATACTCTTCTAAAGAATGGGAATTCAATAGAGTATTCCTTTGTTCGTATAGTTGACTTTCTGGACCGAAAAAGGGGTAAACTATCGTCGGACAGACATGACTTCAAATTTTAGTTTAATGAGTGTGAAAGGCCACAAGATTGCTCGACAATCTTTTCATTTTTAGAGGGTCTGAAAAGGGCTTAAAAGGAGACCCGTTTATGTTTTGGGAGTCCTGAGGGTGAGACAAAGAGTGAAAAAGACCCATGCAAATGAGGCTCAAACTCATATTCAGGAAAGACTATACGGACTCCCGAGCCTACAATGTTTTTTTAGAAACGACATGGACACCATAATGCAACCAGAACCTACCTA
Organism: Picea mariana; assembly: GCA_032191745.1. Classification (NCBI taxonomy): domain Eukaryota; kingdom Viridiplantae; phylum Streptophyta; class Pinopsida; order Pinales; family Pinaceae; genus Picea; species Picea mariana. The sequence goes on from JASDQU011028112.1 coordinate 19,090, forward strand.
GGACATCCATGTTCGGGTAAGCTCTACCACCAAGCCGTGACACTTCTAGAGCAGATATGATGGTTCCGTGTCACAACCTAATGGGATCGATCCTATAGCATAAGAAAAAGGCAACGAGATGCAAAAGTTGGGGTAGTATCCTAACCTATATGCTCAAGTTGATTATTTATTTATTTATTTATTTTTTTATGGATCGTCAATATTTTTTCGAAACTCAAAAAAATTTGTCCCAAAACCTGATCAAATCCCTCCCATATAACTCCTGGATCACTCTAAATGGTTTTTGATATAAAGAAACTGATAAGGGGGGCCAAAAAAGTGACAAAACGAGGCCAAAAAGGTGACAAAACGAGGCCAAAAAGTCTATAAATAGAAGCCGACAACTCATTATCACCATTGCTGATTTGGAAATTGACTTTGGAGCCAAAATACCTCCTTTGCCAAAGATAGTGATTCCGAGAGCTACAGTGGACGAAACAAACTTCTTCTTGGACCAAGTATGTACAAACTCCCTTATCTAGCTAGTCAATACTTCATTTTAGTCATTTAAGTAATTTTTTGGGTGGGCGTTGATCTTAAAAAGGTCGGCCCTAGGTACACGTGTGTAGAGTAAAGCCTGCAAGTGTGTACATGCGACTGTCACCTCTACAGACCGCGTGTACCCCCCCTATTGATGGAAAAATAAATTAAAAGAAGTATTGACCCTCCTTTACCTTGTTGTGTTGGCAGGATGTATGTCCAATGGAGAGAAAGGGAGCACGAGGCAATCAATGAGTTGGTTGCTGCAGATCTGAATGTTGTGGCCGTGTTAATGCAATGCAGTTTGCTCAAATTATTTTTATGTCTGTTTATGCGCGTGCAACCAAGGATACTAAACGCCTTAATTGATTACTGACATCCTGATGTAGAGGCCTTTATGCTAGAGGGGCAATCATTGGTGCCCACCACCGAGGACATTTACTTCCTAACTGGCCTCTCAAGAAGAGGGGAACCGGTAAACTTCCAGACTTTTCTTGCGGGGACGAGCAAGATCTTGGAGTTGATAGTTGAGTACTGTGAGGCTGGGACCGAACGTGCAGGTTCCCAGGTACCCGTTAGCAAGATTACCAACCTAGCACTACAGACTATCTTGCTACTTATTAGGTGGATTACCGGCTCAACAACCATGCATCAGGCTTCGCGCGCAAAGATGATCTGTGCTATCCAGTGCATGAATGCACAAATTTTTGATTGGAGTACCACACTGCTGGAGTGTATGAAGAGGCAATTGACAGATTTCCGACAACGGACACAGAGGAACTTCGGGTTCGGGACTATCTTGTGTTTGTTCTTTTTTGAGAGAGTTCCGTGTTTCAATCCTCGGGTTGTAGTACGAGGACATCTGGCCTCTTTCCCTGCAGTGTGTAGATGGGCAATGTTACTGCCGCGACAGGGTGGTGGAAGGACCGTTGAGGCCTTCGAAGACGACTTTTTTTCTTGGCTGTCTTGACATATCCTGGCTATCAAGGACTACCCGTATGTAGGGATAGACTTCTCTAGAGATCCAGAGATACCCGTGCCTCCTGGTGAGGAGCGAGGGGAGATGGGTAAGTCTCATCCTTTGTAGTGTTTTTTTTGTTTGCATATGTAATTTTTATGTCTTTTTGTTATATATATCATTTTTTTGTATGCCAGAGTATTTGATGGGTAAACGTTTATTGCATGCAGATGTGGGACCCGTGCGACCTACCGACTATGCACGGAACAGGCGTCGCCCATGTCCGGAAGCCGTGGTTGCTGCCACTGGGGGAGCAGCAGTATCAAGGAACCTCCCAGCAGGAGAAGCCAAGAGGGTCCTGAGGCAAATTGAGCGGAACTTTACTGCGCTCACTCGCACAGTCCCGATGGCAGAGATAGAGGACCTGCCACCATCCATGAAGCCTCATGTTGTGGGGGCACCTCGGACATGGGTCCGTTTATTTAGGCATTTAGCCCATGCAGTAGATGATTATAACAAGGCCCATAGGCCCTCAACATACTCTATACTTTTTATGTGCCACAAGCACCTTGTTTTATATATTTTTTGAGGGCATAAGCCCGGTGACTTGTTACTATTCCCATTTTTGAGGCGCTTGCATCCATCTATGTACTCTAGTGATTTTATGATGTTTATATATGGTTTTTATCCTTTTTTGTGTCTTATGGATTATGTGTGCAAAAATGTATTTACATGTTTATGTCCATTATCTTTTTATACGTGGGCAAGATGCCAATCTAAAATTTGATTGGCTAGAGTATCTGTAATTTGGTTTAATCTCCTAGGAACATGAAAATATGTAATATAATCAAAGTTTCGTTCTAAGAGACGTACCCTAAGGAATCGTCGGTGTAAAGTTGGATCATGAACCCGGTATATTCTGTTTAGCTGTGACACAACCAGTTGAGCGTCGAGATAGACCCAGAGATGAGAGATACCCAATGACAAGGTGTCACGAAGCAACTCAATAACTGCATTATACTCGGCGACATTATTTATGGTGGTGCCTAAGCATATACCTCCGGAAGATAACAACTGACCCTGTGGTGTAAAGATTACCCAAGCTGCGGAGGCAAGACTCCGCGTGTGTCGACTAACACCATCCGCATACCCAACGAACACCTCAGACTCACTTGACATCTGCCATATTGACAGAAGACAACATCAATGACACATCCATAAAACTTTTTTAAAAGAAACATAAAAAAGTAATAGTACAAAGACTATACATATGTTACAAAAAGTTACCCACACTGACCTATCTATGAGTAATACTTCTTGAGATAGAGCCCATTCCTAGGCTCCGCCAATGCATTCCCTTCAAAATAAACCAAATGATAAGCGCCCTTTTTTAATACCTCCTTTATAATGAAGGGTCTGAACCACATGGGTTTAAACTTTCCTGCCCCTAGGGGGTCCTTATCTTGGTCATAGACCAGGACAAGGTCACCCTTAGAAAAAACCTGAGGACGAATGGACCTATCATATTGATACTTGACCTTATGTTTGTGAGCCTTGTTGGCCAGGGCCGCATCGCGACGCTGCTCATCAAGTTGCTCAAGGTACACTAACTGTTCTTCAAGTGGAGAAGTGTCTGGCAATAACTGTACTGCCAATTTTAGAGATGGGATTTGACATTCTATGGGCAAGACTGCCTCCAGCTCGTAAATGAGTTGAAAAGGTGAGAAACCGGTTGCAGTCTTAACAGATGTTCGATAAGTCCATAATGCCGAATATAACATCAAATGCCAGTTTGACTTGGCTGAGTTGATAGTTTGCTGTAGAATCGTCTTAAGAGTTTTGTTTACAGCTTCCACCTGCCCATTGGCTTGGGGGTAGTAAGGTGATGAATGTTCCTGCTGTAACCCAATATTTGATGTTAATTCGGTCATCATTTGGTTTTGAAAGTGACTACCATGGTCAATGATAATCTCTCTCGGGACTCTGAACCTTGCTATAATTTGGTTGAGTAAGAAAAGAGCTGCAATCTCTCCATCATCTTTAAACGTTGGCATAGCCTCGACCCACTTGGTAAAGTAGTCGACCTCTACGATGATATAGCGGTGCCCCCTTGCTGACGGGGGGTTGCATTTAGTGTAATCAATCCCCCACTTAGTGAAGGGACCAACTGTGATGACAGGAAACACAGGAGTGGGATATGCCCTCATCTTCTGAGAAAAGATTTGGCACGGATGACACTTCTTAATCGATTCGATACAATCTTTGATAAGTGTGGGCCAGAAGTAACCTGCTCATAAAATCTTTTGGGCTGTTTCCAACCCCGATAAATGACCGCCACATGCTCCAGTATGGAAATCGTTGAGAACTATGATGGCCTCCTCATGAGTGAGACATCAACACAAGATGCAGTCTACACCTCTTCGATACAATGTATCATCGAGTATGAGATAATTCTTAGCCTGATGGTGTATCTGCTGATGCTCGTCACGAGAAGCAGAGGTGTGGTACTTCAATGTCTGGAGATAGATAAGTATATCTCCATATCAGGGGTCTGAAGATTCAATCAAAAACAAATCCCCCCGGATAGGCGATTCCTCAGGCACAACGTCACCTGACTCAACCGGAAGTTCTGAAATAAGTTCTGCGAAGACCAATGACTTCTTGGACTTGGCTGAAACGAAGTCTAAGTCAAATTCTTGGAGGATGACCATCCACCTATTGATTTTTCCGCCTATAACTCGTCGTGTCAACATGTACTGGAATGGATTCATGACAACAATGATGGTGGTCTTGCGAAATAGAACGTAGTGACGAAACCGTTGAACAGCATGAACGGCTGCCAACACAGGTTTTTCGAGATGGGACTAATTAAGTTCCGGTCCTACGAGGCCTTGGCTCAAGTAATAGATCACGTATTCTGAAAACGAATCATCTTCTTGAACTAAAACTATGCCTATGGTTGACTTTGCGACAACCAGATATAATAAGAAATATTTGTTATAATTAGGTGGCCGTAGCAGAGGTGCGGTTGTGAGGGCGTATTTTAATGCGTCGAAAGAGCGTTGAGTGGATTCATCCTAGAAAAAGGGAACGCCTTTCTTTAGTAAACGCATAAATCCCTTGGTGATTTCGACATAGTTGGCGATGAAGCGTCGTAAGAAGTTCACCTTGCCCTGTAGACTTTGAAGTTGTAAGATTGTGTGTGTGGGGGGGAACTGGATTATTGCCTCCACCTTAAGAGGATCGACCATGATCCCCGTTGTTGACACGATGAAACCTAACAAACTTCTTGACGTCACGCAAAAGTTGCACTTGTTTGGATTCAAGCAAATATTGAAGTAGCGACAACGTTCGAAGATTAGTCGAAGGTGCGTGGGATGATCCGTTCACCTTCGAGAGTGTGATGATAAATCATCTAAATAGGATTTGACTATATGCTTGAGGTCATGAAATGCAAAAGACATGGCCCGCTGGAATGTAGCTCCAACATTTTTAAGGCCAAAAGGCATCTTACGATAGACGAATGTACCCCACGGACAAATAAATGCCGTTTTGTGTTGGTCTTCAGGTTTGATTTGGATTTGATTATATCCTAAAAACCCATCCATGAACGAAAAGGCTTCACAACCGGCACATTCATCAATGATCTGGTCAATGAATGGTGTTGGAAAATTATCTTTGGGACATGCCTTGTTCAAATCACGGAAATTGGTACATACACGAATTGTGCCTTGTTTTTTATTGACCCAAACGGGGTTTGACACCCATTGAGTCAAATGAATAGGGTAAATGAAACCTACCTTGAGCAATTTCTCAACCTCAATCTTGATGGCTGCTGCTTTCTTAGGATTAACTGGACGATTTTTTTGTCGAACATGCTTGGCATCAGGATACGTTGTGATTTCATGTTCAACTATTTTCGGATCGATACCTGGCATTTCCTCATAAGACCAGGCAAAAACGTCACAGAATTCTTTGAAAAGATCCGTGTAAATTTGAAACTCTTTGGGGGAGAAATCCACTCCGACGAATACATTTTCCACGATGCCAGGGTTTCAGGAGATGTTGATAGGTATGGTTTCAGCGATAGTCACCATATTGCCCTCAGCATAAATTTCCTATGTAGCTAAGAGGTTAATAGGACATGGCTGATCTCCCATCATGGTAATGGTGAATTCTTTGGCTTCGATTTGGCTTAACTCAGGGAGAAAGTATGATCTATGATGAAGATCTTCCCAAGGTTTGTCCAGACTAGTCATTGCTTCGATTACTGCTTCGTCAGAACGCAAGACTAAGTCTAATGAATCGATGTTAGCAAGAGAACCCTGTGCCCAAATAGGCTTTAGAAGTGGATCTAAATCTTGTGCGGGAGTTGGATCGGGGTTAGCTGAAGCTTGCTAGACTAAAGAGTACACGACTTCAGTGGCCGACAAGGGAATGGACATGCTGGAGTGCCCTGTCTCATCCATCGTGGCTGATGGGGAAGGAAGAATCCAAGGATCCTCAAAGTAAGTTGTGCGGAATGATGAAACTTGAAAAATCTCAGCCTTATGGTGATTAGATATAAATTTGACGTCATTGTGAGGAGGTAGGTAATCGAAGGTACCCATCAAAGATGGGCACAAACTAACTCCTACGTTAATGACACCTGGTTGAGGATTATTAATCATGGGGACCGTGGATGCCCCCAAAGCTGGGTCAGGTCTAGAGAAGGACAATTGATCGATGGTCACTATCCGACCCTTGTGTGGAAACAATAAGACTCGAAAAACTGTAGCAACCACAACTTGCATATCATAAGTCCAACTCTGTCCTAACAAGAGATTATAGTCGAGGGGAGCATCGAATACCTCTACTTCGACACACACGGTCTTCCCTCCTAACTGCATAGGGAAAGAAGGAATGATGCCATGTGGTCAGAAAGAACGACCGTCGAAAGCAGTGAGGAGAGTAGGTGATGGAGACAAAGCGGGCTGGCCAATGGCCTTCCAACATGCTAACGACATAACGCATGTTGAGGCACCCTCGTCGACCACTTTGCGGAAGATATTCCGTGTAAAATTTTTCGTGGGATGAGCCACTACTATTTGAAACACTACGTGGTAAGGCAGACGGGGTTTTAAGTCGGTTGTATCTAACATGATGGTACCCAGATTACAAGTTTCAGTAGAGCCCAACACAGTTAACAAGGCTTTCCTCTGAGCAGGGCAACTTTGGAGGACCTCCAAAGAAGACATCGCACAAGGAGTTTGTGATAAATCCTCCACCACAGAGT
>JASDQU011028113.1:0-14356 GCA_032191745.1 Picea mariana
GTGCATTTGTTATTATCAATTTTAAGAGTTTTAATTTTTCATCTATTCAAGATCACTATAGGCTAGATTCCTTTGTTTCCATGGGGCCTATTAGTCTCTAATTTTGTCTTGATTTAGTGAGAAATCCTTATCCTAAACCCTTCTTACTGACACTTCATTTTTTGCTTCCAGTTGATTTTGATCTTTGTTTTTAGTGTCTTATGGTTTGCATTTCAGTTTTTGAATAATTTATTTAAGTTTGAAATTGAAAGATATGGTTTTAAACGATGTGTCACCTTATATTCCTATTTGAACTTCACAAATTCAAATTTTGCTAAGTCATTAATAGCGTGACGGGAATAAGGCTATTTCCGTAGTGCCAAGATAATCATGCCTTGATATGTGCCCACCATTCAGATTTCGTTATGATGACACGAATCATGGTTTGAGAGTTCGCATGTGTCCCACAATAGCTTGGAATCATTCACTGATTCAAACCGTTTCATAATCGGATTGCTTTGTACCCACGAAAGAGTCATTTTAAATCGCCCAATTCTCAAAGATCATTATATTAAACCTATCATTCTATGTTTGATTTCGCTGAATTTAGGCACAGTTATTTGCTCAGAGGAATGTTATACACTAACAGATTGTAGGTGGAAAATTCGGAACCCGAGGGTGCTAGTTACAACATTGTGTTTTGATGGTGCCAAAGAGGAGTGGATAGGTAGTCAGAATAGAACCCAAGGGTGCTGAACTTCTCGAAGCTTATCCTCAGATGGCTCAAAGGTTCAGAGATGCCAAGTGGTTTGAATTCCTTACCACTTTTCAAGGTTACGATGAGCAGGTCTCCATGGAGTTCGCATTGAACTTTGATGGTCATGAGGTGGAGATCGGTAAGATGCTGATGCTAGTGATAGAGTAGACAATTGCTAAAGATTTCAAATTGGTGGTTGGAGGAGAAAGATGGTGGAAGAAAGAGAATGTGGTTACAGAGTTTTGTTTACCAATTCCTGTTTCCAGATAAGCAAAATCCGAATTGGAAAAGGGGAGTACCTCGCAGTTGGATTAGACCTGAATGGCACACTGCTCTGATCGTTATCCACAGGCATATCACCTGTGAAGGTAGATTTTCACTAGTCTATATCTACCACATTAGGTTATTAATGCATTTAAATGGCGATTACCCCTTAAATCTACCTTATTTTCTACTCAAAAGCTTGACAAAGATGTCAAAGAGAGTTCAGTCACTTTCCACCAATGATAAGAGTAGTCTATTTCATCAAGTCCTAATTAAGACTTTAGTTATGTCTGCTTTGAGAGAATTAGAAAAGCCTTGGAGCTGCCTCATGCAATCTTTAAACCCTAACACACAGTCCAACAAACAGAAGAAAGGCAAAGGGAAAAAGACTGTTACACAGAGCCAAAATATTTCAATTGATGAAACCCCTGTTAAAGAAGAAATGTCTGACATCAGGGTGACGAGGAATAGAAAAAGTAAAAGACCTAAGTTGGATCCAGAAATCGAAACGTTTTCTGAAGAAGATGTTAAAGGGGAAGATGATTCAGATAAATATTTTAATACTCAAACTACAGTCAAGCATGAATCGCCATCAACCAATAAAAGGGGTGCTGTAGTCAAAAGGACAAAGGTTAAAGGTGTGTCTGCATCTCAAAAACCTAGAAGGAATTCTACTAGGGTTACCAATAAGTACAGACTGAAGTCAAAGGCCATGTTTAATCCATCAATGAAAGAAGAAAACGTCATAGTTATAGAAGACGACTTTGAAAATACTGAAGCAGGTACTAGGAAAAGGGCAAAAAGAACTCCATTGCTTAAGAAACCAGTAAAAAAAGGTAAACAAATGTTTTCATCATCTACATGACCTGTAATGAGAGCTACAACCAGATTAGAAAAATCTAAAGAAATGGCTAAAGGTATCAGTGAAATCCCTGAGAACAAACAAGATTACCTTGTAGACGCAGATCACATATCAGATGTGCCTGAAGCTATAGATTCAACAAGTTCTGATGAAGAACATAGCTCAGGATTAGTCTCTAAGTACCAAGTTAAAGCAAAAGAACCCAAAGTTGCCTTAAACTTGAATGAGCCTGCACCTTTTGAAGAATTCTTAGGATTCAGGGTTAAAATCAGAATTGATAAAGAAAGGATTAAGGAATTCTAGAAAACAGTGAGATAGTTAAAGAAAGAAAAGGCACAAATAGAACAATGGAATGCTCGTCAGCAAGAAAGGATTCAAGGTTTTAAAAAGAAGAAAAAAGAGCAAAGGGCATTGCTCAAGGAACTCAGAGAAATAAACTTCAGACTTTATTGGCACAAAGTCATGCTTACCACAAAGCTCAAACAAAAAAATGCTAAAGCTACTGCTGTGATTATATCCTAAAGGTTCCATGAAGATTGCTACAATCATAATTTTAATGTTTTCCAGGAAAAATGGTAGTGTCTACTTGTTTTTGGTCAGTGAGATGCTAAGACCTTGAACTGTTTGACTAAATCAAACTGATTCTTGTTTTGTAGAATCAAATGTAATGCTAGCAAGATCATACAATATCAAGTTGTTGAGCTATGATATATTTTTGGATTGTAGAATCTCTTTTGGAGTGAACTACCTTAGTAGATAGATACTATTCAAATCTAGTCATTAAAGCTACACTAGATGATAGGATCTAGAGGTTTTATGGACAGTTTAAATAGACAGAGGAAAGACTATGTTCAGGTCGAAAAATTGGAGATCCAGAGGACTTTTTTGTGAAACTCCTTGTAAAGGAATTTATGTTGTATTTGACACATAATAGCAAAGACATATGGATGGTTAGACACTCTTTTCTACTATGTTTTTCTTTCTTCACGCTTGAATTCATTATTCAGACTGCAATGCATTTGTTTTCTTGATTATTGATTAATACAGTAAAGAATTTGCTATGGTGATTATTTTCAAGTTTTGATTTCAGGTTGATGGTCTTATTTCTTAATGATATTTTGAGATAAGAATTTGTGTGAAGTTGACAAATTGAAAACTTCATTTTCTATTTTCCTTATTTGTTTAATCCATCTATGTGACTACCTTTTAACCAGTCAATGGGATATTTTTTGTTCTTATTCTAATTTTCTCATTTATTTTATTACCTTGAGCCAGTTTTCAACCACCTTTTTTCAAAAAAAAAACCATAAAACCCTCAAAACACTTTTTCAATAACTCGATGATGCCCTAGCTTTCCCTCTCACAGTCAAGTGCAACTTTAGGGACTAACATCTTTTGGCACCATTGTCGGGGATGAAGAAACGAAGAGATCTTCCCTGGGGAAACGACAAGTTTACATTCAGATCTTGGCGGTGAACAATATTTTGGACATTATTTAAGACTGTGATTATTCACCTGGCGACTCCTCTATGGAAATTCTGGCTCCTAAAAGAGAAGGTAAAGGACCTAAAACTCCTCTAAATTCTTCATCATTTAATAAGAGACCAGTAACCAGGAAAAATCCAAATCCTGAGCTTGTTGCAGTAGTTCCAGATCCTCAAAAGTTACTAAGAAAACCTAATGTTCTTTCCAGACAATCTTCACTCTTAAAGGGAAAATTATCTTCAGAAAGTTCTCAAGGACAATACTCTAAAATCACTAAAACCCAATTAGATGAAGATGTGAATCTTGAAAGTGAAATTAAACCTGTTATTAAGCTTGATGCAATTTCATTCCCTTCAACTATTTCAGAATTAAATCTAGAACAATGGAAGTTACTTACTGAACTCATTAAACAGGAGTATCTAGAAATCTTGCCTGTGACTGAAACTTCGAGAGGTCACAACAAAGAGATCAAGAGCGAACATAAGACACTTTCATCATCTCTTGGATCTCTCTCATATGATGATTTTAGATCACATTATTTTTCTTTTGAGAATCCTCTATTTCTCACCCCATTAGCTGATCATAGTCCAGAAGAGAAATCCTTATCCGCTAAAGATCAAGACTCAGTGACACTACATATAAGTTGTAATACATAAGGGACATTTTCTCCTTCAACATCACCAATCTTACTCACTCCCAGAGCTCCAAAAATAGCTAATACGGCTGCAGACATAATGGACGAAATAGTTGTAGCAAGGTATGCTCCTTTGGTTCTTCCACAAGTCATGTATGCCTTTCCACCAAATGATTATATGAGATACTTGCCTAGATTCAATGGAGATGGATCAGTTACTTTTGAAGAGAATTTGAGTTCATTTTATAGTTTTGCAGATATTTTCAATGTGGAGCATGCTGATGTGTGGATGAGATTATTCGTACAGAGTCTAAATGGAGAAGCAAGAAAGTGGTTCAAGATTTTTCCTCCTAATTCAATAGTTGATATCGTAGCCTTAGATGATGTCTTTCTTAAACACTGGGTAGACAAGAAGGACTTTTTATACTACATCACTGAATTCGGTGCTTTAAGGAGGAAACAAGGTGAATCAATACATGATTTTACCAAAAGGTTCAACCAGATGTATGGTAAAATTCCAGAGAAGATAAAACCTTCAGAGACATCAGCTAAAATCACTTTTGCCAATGCATTTGATGCTGAATTTCCCTTGTTTCTTAGGGAAAGAAGAACTGCTACCCTCATCTTGATGCAAGATGCTGCTATTGAGGTAGAATCACACATATTAGCAACAAACAAATTGAATTCTAGAAGTGATAGAGATAGGAAAAAGAAAAAGGAAGAGTTTCCTTCATCTTCTAATTCAATATATGATTCTAAAATGGATGAAATGGCTAAGATGTTGAAAACTCTGACATCTAAAATGGCAAGGTTGAAGATAGAACAAAAACATCCTAGTAGACCTGCACAGGAGGGTGGTTACAGAAATCCAAATTAGTTCAGGAGGCAAAACAATGTACCTAAAATCTTACCAAGAGAAAGAAAAAACCAAGATGACCAAAGGGTTTTGCCTGCATTTTAGAATAATGCAGTAGATGAGGAGGAGGATGAGGATGATACAGAAGAAGAACCTACAGTTCATTTGAATGATTCTGAATCATCTCCTCTACATGTGACACAACAAGATTATGAAGATGCTCTAATTGCAAACCAGTTTCAGGAAGGGGATGAAGATGAGATCATCCAACAGGAACCTAAAAGGAAAAAATACAATCTCAGATCTGGTTCGAATGCACCTAAAGTAGATNACTCTAGTTAAAAAAAGAATTATCAAAGGTGTTCCCAAGATCCAAGTTGATCAACCATTGAAACAACTTGCCAAGGATAGTACTGTTGACATAAAGGAACCAGACATAAATGTTTTTGCTTTCAGTTTAGAACACGAAATCAACAAAATCAAGATTTCAGTGCCATTATTAGAACTCATGAAAATAGAACCCTTCAGAAATTCTATCCTCAAGGCTCTACAGGATCCAACTCATGTCACCTTTTCAGATATAGTCAATCTAGAGGACGAAAACCATGCTATAACTATTGGACCTCACATTGAAGATAAAATTGATGCCTCTCCACCTTTCTACATTTCATTAAATATCCATGACAAGATATTGCACAACTTCTTAATGAATTCTAGTGCCTCGCATAATGTAATGACTAAGGTGGTGATGGAAGAATTAGGGTTGGACATTACTAGACCATATCATGATCTATATTCTTTTGACTCCAAGAAAGTCAAATGCCTTGGAGTTATGAAAGATGTGGTTGTTACTCTTTCCCAATTACCTATGAAAAGTGTGGTATTAGATGTTATCGTGGGTAAAATACCACCAAAATTTGGAATGCTTCTTTCAAGATCTTGGGCTAAGAAGGTAGGTGGTACTCTACAGATGGACCTTAGCTATGCAACCATACCTGTTTTCGGTGGGGAACAACATATATTATATAGAGAAGTTAGATTGACTTATTTGTTAAGTGATCACAATAATCCCACTAATCATCCTATATATGTTGTAGAAGATGATCTTGGGTCTTCTATTTTTCATATGAGTGAAGAGATGGCAGAAGTATCAGTCAGAAAGACAACAACTGCAGTAGGAGACAGTAAAGACAATTTTGTTTGGAAAATGTATTTTGATGGAGCATGTTCTAAAGAAGGTTCTGGAGTTGGTATTGCTTCATTTCCCCCACCAAGGAGGTTATCCCTATGTCATATAAACTTGAATTTGACACCACTAATAACATCAGTGAGTATGAAACTTTGCTGTTAGGTTTGAAAGCTGCTAGAGATATGGGTGTAGATAAGCTGTCTGTTTTTGGAGACTCATAACTTATTATTCACCAGATCAAGAATATATATCAAACCAAACAACAAAGGTTAAAACAATATATAAATAAGGTGTGGGATTATATGGATAATTTCTTTTCAGCATTCAATATTACTTTTGTGCACAAAAATTTGAATCAACAGGCCGACTCTTTGGCACTTGCAACTAGCAACTTTAAAACTTTGATGTTTCCTAATCTGAAGTTCAAAGTTGAAGTCAGAAACAGACCTTCAATACCAGATAATATAAAACACTGGCAGGTTTTTAAAGACGATGAGGAAATTCAAAGATTTTTGAAAACTATTGAAGAGTTTTCTAACATTTCAATAGATCAAGACGACAAAAATGGTGAAGCAGAAATATATGCTGCAGAAGTCCTTCAAGATACTATTGCTGGCCACAAAATCATTGAACTGAAGAGAAACCATCTGCCCAAAGGTTTGGTTCCACTAGAAAGGTTGTTCAATCATAATGATGTTTCCAGGAAGGCTATTATCCAAACAAAAGAAATAGATGTAGTAGACTGTGACATTAGTTTGGATGCAAACCCCAGGTTGGTCAAAATATCTAGGAAACTATCACAAAAATAGAAAGAAGCATATGCTGAATTAATGAAACAATATTCATATATATTTTCCTAGTCGTATGAAGATTTGAAGGTGTTTGATACATAGATTATTCAGCACAAACTTCCTTTGAAACCTAGATCAAAACCTGTTAAGCAAAAGTTCAGGCAATTTAATCCTTTACTGTTACCTGTAATAGAAAAGGAGCTGAAAAGGTTGCTGGAAGAAAAAATCATAGTGCCACTGAGATACTCAGAATGGGTAGCCAACCTTGTACCTATCAGGAAGAAGAACGAAGGGATAAGGCTCTGTGTAGACTTCAGGAATCTAAACAGGTGCTCTCTGAAAGACAATTATCCATTACCAAAAATGGATTATATCTTACAAAGAGTTGTCGGCGCAAACAAAATCTCTCTGCTTGATGGATATTCAGGGTACAATCAAATATCAGTAATGGAAGAGGACAAAAATAAAACAACGTTTACCACTCCTTGGGGCACTTTTATGTACGAAAAGATGCCTTTCGGATTGATGAACACAGGAGCCACATTTCAAAGGGCTATGGACATCGCTTTCATTGGGGAGAAAGACAGGTTTGTGGTTATTTAACTTGATGACATCACTATATTTTTGACATCCGGCAAAGAACATTTATAGCACTTGAAGAAAACCTTTGAGAAGTGCAGGAGGTACGGTATATCACTTAATTCCAAAAAATCACATTTTTCCATGGAGGAAGGAAAGTTTCTAGGACACATCGTTTCACTTGAAGGTATCAAAATAGGTCCTAAAAGAGTAAAGGCTATTCAACAAATAGACATTTCGAGAAATAAAAAGTCTATTCAGTCCTTCATTGGTAAAATTATTTTTTTAAGGAGGTTTATGCCTAACTTTGCAGAGATTGTCAAGTACATTACTGACATGTTGAAAAAGGATGCAAAAATCAAGTGGATACCAGAAGTTAGAGAATCTTTTGAAAGGATCAAATAGGCTATCGTTCAGGCACCTGTTCTAATTAGCCCAGATTACTCCAAAGAATTCATGATTTTTTCATTTGCATCAGAAAATACCATAACTGTTGTTCTTCTGCAATGAAATAAGCAAGGATACGAGCAACCCATCTCCTTCTTTAGAAAAACCCTCAGAGACTCCGAATTGAAGTATGATATAATAGAAAAACAAGCCTATGCCTTGGTAAAGGCTTTAAAATCCCTTAGAGTATATGTTCTTCAATCTAAAATTACAGCTTATGTCCCAAGCAGCATAGTCAAAGAAATATTGGTTCAGCCTGATTGTGAAGGAAAGTGAGGGAAATGGATAACAAAAATCTTGGAATATGATCTCACCATAAAGCCTACTCAGCTGATAAAAGGACAAGGCATCTCCAAATTAATGACAAAATCTAATTGCAAAGCAATTGGGTTGTACCATCTTTCAGACATGACACATGATTCTTCTATCCAGATTGAAGAAGCAAATTCACAGGTAAACAACAAGTATGTTTCTTCAACATGGTACAATGATATAGTATTTGTTTTGCTGAACTTTCAATCTCCCCCAGAGTTGGATAAATTAAAATTTAGATCATTAAAGTTAGGAGCTGTAAAGTACCGCATTGTTGATCAGACCCTGTTCTGAAAGGGCCCCAATGGTTTTCTATTGAGGTGTGTGGATGAAAAAGAAGCTAAAAAATTCTTTCATGATCTGCATCATGGTGTCTGTGGAGGCCATCATCATTGGAAGGCTACTGCCTTCAAGATTCTTAGAGCAGGCTATTACTGGCCAGTTCTATTCTCAGATATTTTTTCTCGGGTTAGGGCATGTGAACCTTGTCATAAATTTGCTAGAAAGAAGAAACTTATATCTTTTCCTCTGAAACCAATCATCGCCCATGGACCATTTCAACAGTGGGGATTGGATTTCATCAGAGAGATTAATCCGTCATCCTTAGGACAACATAGATGCATTCTTACAGCCACAGATTATTTTACGAAGTGGATTGAAGCAATTCTGACTCGGGATACAACATACAAGGTAATCATGGAATTTCTAGAAGGATATATTTTTTCCAGGTTTGGCTGTCCTAAAGAACTGGTCATTGATAATGCACAGGCTTTTAAATCAAATTCCATGATTGAATTTTGCAATAAGTATAGTATCAAATTGGTTCATTCCACTCCCTACTACCCCCAAGGGAATGGATTGGCATAATCTTTCAATAAAACTCTGATAAGAATTATAAAAAAAACTACTGACAGAAAATAAAAAATCATGAGATTCCAAGTTAAAGTTTTCCATTTGGGCTGATCATATTAGCAACAAGAAGTCTATTGGGACATCTCCTTTCCAGATGGTATATGGGACATAAGCAATTCTTCCAACTCAATTGGACTTGCCAGTCTTAAAGTTTCTACTAGAAGAGCTAGAAGAACCCAATGATGTCCAAAGAAGAATTTTTCAGATGATTGAAGTTCAGCAGGTCAAAGAACAGGTGAATCAGAAAGCTTCTACTCACCAGAGAAAAATCAAGGCTACATTCGATAAGGGAACTAAGAAAGGTGTTTTCAATGAAGGAGATTTGGTGTTAATATGGGATGCTAGGAGAGAGGATAAAGAAAAACATGGAAAGTTCGATAACCTATGGTATGGTCCTTTCATAATAGCCAAGGTAATGAACAATAACACTTTTCTCCTGCATAGTTTAGACAACACTGAAACTTTTGGGGGCCCAATGAATGGGAGATTATTGAAGCACTATTTTCTCCAAGGACTCATTAGGTTTTCAGTTAGTACAGTAGGTTTTCCATTCAATAAAGACTCCATATACCCAATGGACTTGTTTTTACAGTTATGCTGAGAATAAAAGACTGACAGATGCAGGGAGATCAGTGAATTAGAGATAAAGAAAAAGGCATTGGTCTGCAGTTCTTGGAGTTTATTATCAAAACTCCATCCCCAGAAGGAGCCAGTGTTAGTCTCTAATTTTGTCTTGATTTAGTGAGAAACCCTTATCCTAAACCCTTCTTACCGACACTTTATTTTCTGCTTCCAGTTGATTTCGATCTTTGTTTTTAGTTTCTTATGGTTTGTATATCCGTTTTTGAATAATTTATTTAAGTTTGAAATTGAAAGACATGGTTTTAAACGAGGTGTCACCTTATATGCCTGTTTGAACTTCACAAATTCAAATTTTGCTAAGTCATTAATAGCGCTACGGGAATAAGGCTATTCTCGTAGCGCCAAGATAATCATGCCTTGATATGCGCCTATCATCCAGATTTCGTTATGATGACATGAATCATGGTTTGAGAGTTCACATGTGTCCCACAATAGCTTGGAATCATTCACTGATTCAAACCATTTCATAATCGGATTGCTTTGTACCTGCGAAGAACTCATTTTAAATAGCCCAATTCTTAACGATCATTATATTAAACCTGTCATTCTATGTTTGATTTTGCTGAATTTAGGCACAGGTATTTTCTCAGAGGAACGTTATACACTAACATATTGCAGGTGGCAAATTCAGAGCCTGAGGGTGCTAGTTACAACATTGTGTTTTGATGGCACCAAAGAGGAGTGGACAGGTAGTCAAAATAGAACCCAAGGGTGCTAAAATTCTCAAAGCTTATCGTAAGATGGCTCAAAGGTTTAGAGATGCCGGGTGGTTTGAATTCCTTGCCACTTTTCAAGGTTATGATGAGCAAGTCTCCATGGAGTTCACACTAAACTTTGATGGTCACAAGGTGGAGATCGGTAAGATGTTGATGCTAGTGAAAAAGCAGACAATTGATAAAGCTTGCAGATTGGTGGTTGGAGGATAAAGATGGTGGAAGAAAGAGCATGTGGTTATAGAGTTTGTAAACCAATTCCTGCTTCCAAATAAGCAAAATCTGAATTGGAAAAGGGGAGTACCTCGCAGCTGGATTAGACCTGAATGGCACACTGCACTGATCGTTATCCACAGGTATATCACCTATGAAGGTAGATTTTCACTAGTCTATATCTACCACATTAGGATATTAATGCATTTAAATGGCGATTACACCTTAAATCTACCTTATTTTCTACTCAAAAGCTTGACAAAGATGTCAAAGAGATTTCAATCACTTTACACCAATGCTAAGAGTAGTCTGTTTCATCAAGTCCTAATGAAGAATTTAGTTATGTCTTCTTTGAGATAATTACAGAAGCCTTGGAGCTAGCTCATGCAATATTTAAACCCTAACACACAGTCCAACAAACAAAAGAAAGGCAAAGGGAAAAAGACTGTTACACAGAGCCAAAATATTTCAATTAATGAAACCCTTGTTAAAGAAGAAATGCCTGACATTAGGGTGATGAGGAATAGCAGAAGTAAAAGACCTAAGTTGGATCCATAAATTGAAATGTTTTCTGAAGAAGATGTTAAAGGGGAAGATGATTCAGATAAAGATTTTAATACTCAAACTGCAGTCAAGCATGAATCGCCATTAACCAGTAAAAGGGGTGATGAAGTCAAAAGGACAAAGGTTAAAGGTGTGTCTACATCTCAAAAACCTAGAAGGAATTCTACTAGGGTTACCAACAAGTACAAATGGAAGTCAAAGGCCATGTTTAATCCATCAATCAAAGAAGAAAACATCATAGTTATAGAAGACAACTCTGAAAATGCTGAAGCAGGTACTAGGAAAAGGGAAAAAAGAACTCCATTGCTTAAGAAACCAGTAAACAAAGGTAAACAAATGTTTTCATAATCTAGAGGACCTGTAACGAGAGCTACAACCAGATTAGAAAAAGCTAAAGAAATGGCTAAAGGTATCAGTGAAATCCCTGAGAACAAACAAGATTACCTTGTAGAATCAAATCACATATCAGATGTGCCTGAAGCTATAGATTCAACAGGTTCTAATGAAGAACATAGCTCGTGATTAATCTCTAAGTACCAAGTTAAAAAAAAAGTACCCAAAGTTGCATTAAACCTGAATGAGCCTGCACCTTTTGAAGAATGCTCAGGATTTAGGGTTAAAATCAGAACTGATAAAGAAAGGATCAAGGAATTCTAGAAAACAATGAGACAGTTAAAGAAAGAAAAGGCACAAATAGAACAATGGAATGCTCGTCAACAAGAAAGGATTCAAGGTTTTAAAAAGAAGAAAAAAGAGCAAAGGGCATTGCTCAAAGAACTTAGAGAAATAAACTTCAGACTTTATTGGCACAATGTCATGCTTACCACAAAGCTCAAACAGAAAAATGCTAAAGCTACTGCTATGATTATATCCTAAAGGTTCCATGAAGATTGCTACAATCATAATTTTAATGTTTTCCAGGGAAAATGGTAGTGTGTACTCGTTTTTAGTCAGTGAGATGCTAAGATCTCGAACTGTTTGACTAAATCAAACTAATTCCTATTTTGTAGAATCAAATGTAATGTTGGCAAGATCATACAATATCAAGCTGTTGAGTTGTGATCTATTTTTGGATTGTAGAAGATCTTTTGGAGTGAGCTACCTTAGTAGATAGATACTATTCGAATCTAGTCATTAAAGCTACACTAGATGATAGGATTTGGAGGTTTTATAGATAGTTTAAATAGACAGAGGAAAGACTATGTTCAGGTCGAAAAATTGGAGATCCAGAGGACTTTTTTGTGAAACTCCTTGTAGAGGCATTTATGTTCTATTTGACACTTAATAGCAAAGGGATATGGATGGTTAGACAATCTTTTCTACTATGTTTTTCTTTCTTCATGCTTGAATTCATTATTCACACTACAATGCATTTGTTTTCTTGATTATTGATTAATATAGTAAAGAATTTGTTGTGGTGATTATTTTCAAGTTTTGATTTCAGGTTGATGGTCTTATTTGTTAATGATATTTTGAGATAAGAATTTGTTTGAAGTTAACAAATTGAAAACTTCATTTTCTATTTTCCTTATTTGTTTAAATCTATGTGACTACATTTTAACCAGTCAGTGGGATATTTTCTGTTCTTATTCTGATTTTCTCATTTATTTTATTACCTTGAATCAGTTTTCAACCACCTTATTAAAAAAACAAGCCATAAAAACCCTCAAAACACTTTTGCAATAACTCGATGATGCCCTAGCTTGCCCTCTCACAGTCAAGTGCAACTTTAGGGACTAACCTAGCCCACTCAAAGATCCATACCAAGTAAGACACCATAATCGACATTGACAATTAATCCACTAACCATATGAAAATTATAGGGAAGTGGGGGTGATATTGCGATGTTTTCCTTTGAATGTGTGTGTGTGTGTGTGTGTACCCCAATTTCATTAAATTTGAATTATTAAGGAAAAATATAGACTAAAAACTATGAATTTCAATTTTTTAAGTGTCAATATTAGTCTTTCTAAAGTGAAAAATTGGATCTTGAAAGTGTTAATATTGGTTTAAAAAAATATGAATTTCAAATAATTTTGAACCCCAAAAGTGTGAATTTCGATTCCATAAGTGTGATTTTTGGTTCCGAAAATGTAAATTTTTAAATACAAAAGTGTCAATTTAGATTTCAATATTGAAGTGAAATTGATACAATGTGTTTTTAGATTTCAACATTTTGAATTTTTTTCCTAATGTGTATAGATATCTAAATCTGTCAATTGGGTTTAGCATGGGTGGTTGGGAGGAATGATTGGTTTTTTTCACAAAAGATGGGAAAATTGTATTAATAAAACTTGGATGGAGGCACAAAGAATAAGCACATTCAAATGTTTAAGGACCAAAAACCAACAAATTACAATTTGGTCACAAGAGGAAGAGGAAGATTCAGATTCAACCTCTATAAGCTTTAGAGTATACTTTACTACAAAATATTTCACTGGAGTAAACTCTGAAAAAGACACCTAGAATAAGTACACAAAAAAAACAACATTACATTAATAAGATTTGGGAGGTTCCTAACCACCCAAGGTTGTGTCTCTAAATTCTGAAGGAGGGGAATTTAAATTTGAGAGATGCTGGATGAACCTTGGCGAAGAAGCTCCATTTGAGTTTTTGATTGTCATTCTGGAGGGCATGGCGGTGTTGGGGTGAATACATAGTTCTTCTTTATGCAACCTTAGAGCTGCACATTCATCCTGAATTTGTTGTTGTATTTTCCAATGTTGAGCAATGATTTCCAAGATGGTGAGAACTTGGGATGACAAACCAGTGACCTATATTTGAAGAGATTGAACAATGGAGAGGAGCTCAATATAATTCATAGAAAGACAAATCCACTCCCATAATTGGTGACAAGAACTATCAATTGTTTCCATGATGAATTTAGGATGACCACACAAATTCATAATCCAGACATGAGGTGAGCAAAGAACGATAAGTGGGGAGAGAGGAGTCATGAGGTACAAGAATGACGAATACAAAGGATGAAAGAGGGAGTACATGAGCCACCAATAGAGAAGGGAGACTCTGAGAAAATATGGAGGATTGACGGGGATGTGAATGAAGTCCACATAGATGCAAAGGGTGGTAAATATGCCTATGAATAAAAATAACATTCACTCCCCCCCCCCTCATGCATGTTATTTTTATTCATAGG
>JASDQU011028113.1:14946-29128 GCA_032191745.1 Picea mariana
ATGTATTCTAGGTGTGTTTGTCTCCATTAATGGATGAATCCCTATGGTGATAATTGAAGTTTCCAGAGTGGTCTGGGAGGAGAAAGGTTGACAAAGCCTCTAATTGGAGGTGTCTAAGATAGAATAGTGTGTTAGATCCAAGAATATTCCTCATGATCAAGTTGATATGGAGGAGGCATCCTTTTTCATTATGGAGTTGACGTGTTCCACTAGAAACCTGTGTGCTTTCGATGCCACCAATGATGGGAAATATTTTTCATCTGAAAAAAGATATCTCTTTCGCGCTAACCATATCTTCCAAATTATAAATTTTGGAAGGGATAGAAAAAACATCTTTCAACATTGGTTTTTTCAACAAAGATCCTCTATAAGAGGCTTTCCATCTATTGAAGAGATTACTTGGGGTAGAGGGCCATCAAATTCTTGAGAATAGTCCTTGGAGTGCCTCTATGCAAAATTTCCTAGAGAAGGGGCAATCCAAAAAAATATGGTGAGAGGATTCATGTGAAGCACAACATAGAGCACACCTTAATGGTCCATTGAATCCCCATTTGAGTATATTTTCTCTAGTTATAAGTTTTTCGTGCACTATCATCCAACAAAACAAGTTTATTTTAGGGAGGCTATCTGTATTCCAAGAATTTTTCCACATATTTGGTTTTGGAGGGAGGGGAGATTGAGCAAGAGGGATGCATATCCTTTCTTGAATGATAAGTCTCCATTACCCCAACCATGAGCATATTTTTGGTGTTTATAGATGGGAGAACAACCTTTTAGGTGAGTAGTTAGTCAAGTGCAGAAACTTGCAAATTATCAGGAAGGTCATTAAAGATCCATCTAGACTAGCTTCCAGAGGATCTGTTTCATTTTGATATTTCAAAGAGAGTTGAGAGCCCTTGTTCCTACAACCAAGTGAAGAGGGGGAAAAGGGAGAGCTCATGGAGAAGAGGGGGTTTCCCCATTGTGCTATCATCCCATATGGAAATTTTCCAGCCATTCTCTGGAATCCAAGTTACATTAATTTGGAAGAGATGCATTGCAGATTTAAGAAGCCGCCAAATTGAGGAGCCACTCCTGTCCTGGGGAGGGGCATCCAAGCATCAAAGTATATATTCTACAATATATTTATGAATAATTTTTTTTCCACCATTATGTTTTCCTGGAAACTAACCTCCAGAGAATCTTTGAGCCTAGGGTGTAACACCCCATTTTCCCCAAGTCTATAATTATGCTTAAGACTTCATGCATTATAATCGATGAAGATTGTAATTGTGTTTTATGTTAATAAAAAAACCAATAAATTGATTGAGAGGGGAGCCTTGCAGTACTGGCCATGATACCATGAGTGGTAGTTGTTGAGGGGGAACCTCAGAAGTTTATATGAAGAAAATAAGAAGCTTTCCAGAAACCCAACCTACACTTGAATGACTTGAATGACTAACCTTTCCGAAGTACCATGTCCAACCTGACCATAAGAAACCTTTTAATGGCCTCATATTGGGTAGTTGAATCAGTTATGACTGCCTTTAGAGCCGGTACTTGGAAGAGTGAGGGGTGAACTACAACTATCAATGAGAAGTACTCAAAATTACCCCTTCGATTCAGGGTCTTGAACTGTTACAACAAGATTTGCCTCCCCTATGCAATCTTGCACAGAGGGCCTTATTCCATTTCCCTATGTAGACTTATCTTCCCTATTGATAAAATCCAGAGACAAAAATAAATATTTTTCCACATGTAATCATCTTGCACACTATACAACATGTGTATACATAGGCTGCTCCACTACAACTCGTATACATTGGGATTTGTGCCAGAAAATGAAAATTAAATGTCATGTTTCCATGTCACGACATGAGATCTCTGATCCTTGGCCTTTCATATACTGGAAACATTCCAACTCAGCCATTCAGTTCCATTTTGAAGACTATAAATGGGCCAATTCCGAGCTATGGAAAAGGAGAAAGAATTCAACTTTGAGAGCAAAGTTACTTTGGAGAAATTATTTACTTCATATTGAGTCTGCATCCCTTTGTCCTTTAAGTCTGCACACATTGTTCAGCCCCTAATCTCTTCTCTTATTGATTGAGAACCTCATTGTTTCTCTTTTATGAGCTTGTCTTTGGTGGAGGCCCAGCTGGAAGGAACTTAGTTTCTTGGTTCCGAACCATGCCGACACAGAAGTCTGTAACATTTTCACTACTGCTGATAATTTATTAATAGAAATACTCTTTTCCCGTCCAATTGATATCTTGAAAATATATTGAATTATTATTCCATGGGCATATTTTTCATGTTTATTAATGGATTATGCTATCTAATGTGCTAACCTTTTATATTATCACCATATGCTTGCTTTGCTTGTTTGTTGAGAACTTGTTGCAGGCATATAGCTTTGGGTCGAAGTGCTCAACGATGGACTTCATCGAACATCTGGATGAGGTAATCCTCTTTCTTATCTCTCTTACATATTGGTTTATATAGCATGTTGTTGGGATAGAGTTGATTTCTACAGTCATTTTCATCTTTTGTGGTTTACCCTAGCCATAGAGATATTTTTCTCGTAACATAATTGGCGACCATACTGGGGATTGAATCTTCTTTATTAGGGTTTGGAGTACTTGTCTCATTAGATTTATCTCGTTTCTTTTGTGTTTCTTGTCACATAATTGCTTGAAAAATTTTGTTCACTCTAGGTCTGAGTTTTGAGCCTTTCTCCCTTGCCTGGCCCTGTTTTGAAACATATACACATTTTTTTCCCCAACAGTTGCATACATACGTAGGTTGTCTCACTGCATGATGCGTATATATGCTTTGTTTGCCTAAACAGTTGCGTACATCAGTTTTCCTTTCTTGTTTGCTGGGTTTGGTGGTTGATGGGTGGGATTTGATGTTTGTTGAGCCTTCTTGGGTCTCTGTAGTGCCTGTTAAGTGATTGTGGGATGACAAGAAACCTATCTTTGGTTGAATTTCTAGTCAGAGTATTTCTCATCATCTTTTCATTTTTTGTTGTCCTTGTACATTGTGCTGGGTGTTTTGCTGCTTGGTATCCTGCTTGAATTATATTTTTCTATACATAGTAGGGCGATATATCAAGTTACTTTTTAGTCCATGCATTTTTCAGTTTTGTTATATTGAAAATACAAAAAAAATAGGCATTTTCCATTGCTTGGCATTTTTGTCTTTTGAGTCTTTTTCATTATCTTAGTGAATATAATGAAAGATTGCATTTTACTTCAGAATTGCAGAGTTGAAATTGAAAATTGCATTTGTTATTAGAAGCATATCATCCATTGAAATTTAAATTTAGGACTTTGCATTATTTTCATATTTACTTCTCTTGCAGAGTCATAACATCATGAGTTTCACTACCATACCTTTTTGAGTAATCACGACCACTAAAATTAACGCTATAATTTAAAATTGATTAGTCACGATTTTATTTTCTACGGTGCACAAACTAGATTAGGATTTAGTGCCTTGGAATAGGATTTTGTGAGTAAACTTCTTCAAGGCAATTAAATCAACATATGTGTTTGAGAAAAGGAGTGGAGAAATCCATTGTATAATTGGTAAGATCAGGAGGCTCCACTCACACCCAAGTTAATCACGAGGTCACACGAAGTCGGTTGAAGGGATATCCCCCTGGTACCTTCCTAGTGTTAGAGATATTTCTGGGGATCTATTTGTATATGGGGATCTTGCTAGTGCCTTTACCTCAGTGAGAGGCGGTGCTTTCAAGGTTTCGAGCTTTGCTACCCTGCCCATATGGTGGACCTGACTTACGACTACTCGCCCGTGCATTGGTTATACAATGTTTTATTAGTTGCTTGACTTAGGTGTCTCATAGGTTACTTGCAGGGGTTATTCTGCAGGTACACTGAGTCAGATAAGGGTCGAACAACACACAACCTTTATGGAGGATTACCTCTCTGGGGGGATCTGACCGACTGGTTGTTAATCCCATGAGGGCCCTTATAACTGATTCTGTTAACTCCAATCTTTAGCAGGGAGTCTCAAGCCCCTCTTGGGAGAGGCATACCTTCTTTAGGGAGGGAGGCCACTTAGCCACTTTACCCCATTTGTATGCATTTTGGTCGTTTGAATTTTGGAGTGCTCTTTGATTACTAGTTGGCCTTAAGAGTCTTTACTGATTTTTCATTATCATGGATAGTGGAGTTCCTTTTTCTCCCTTGTTTATCGCTACCCACCCCATGATGCCCACTCATTTCATGGGGATGAATCCTTTCACTTTTCATAATGGTATTCAAAACTATGATACTCAGTCCACGCCTTGGGTCTCTAGTCATGTTCCTGTTGATATGCCTTCGCCTGTGCAATCCTCTCCCTGATCCACTTATATGAATCCTAGCATTAGATCCGAGGGCACCTTGGCTCCAATGCCTATGTCTTCATTCGATATGAGTCACGTCCCTCAACCAAATCTCACTGATGGAGGTTAGAACCTCCCCTCTTACAGATCCAATCCTAGCCATACTCTGTTTGGAGCTAACACTCAGATGGGTTCCTATTCTACTTATTACACCCCATCCATAAATTCTTATTCCGCCATGTTGGTTCCTTCGAATACTTTTCCCATGACAGGTTCCCATGTATCCCTAGGTATTTCATACGGGGAGAATCATTTTTATGTTTCAATCTTCCCTCTCTATGGAACCCCTTCACAAGGGGGAAACATATATCCTCACTCGAATAGTCCTTATCATACTTCCGTCTCTTCACCGACTTCAGTGATGATGCTTGTGCACACCTCTTCAAATCAGTTAGGTGGGGGATACTACCTTTCTGAACAAGGATAGGGGGTAAACCAATATCCTTCCTGGAATGCAACGTTCCAAAGCCAATATTTCCCTGGACCTTGGTATCAAATTCCACAACTCATCGCTAACCCAGTCACTATCATTCATATTGGAGATCTGTCACCAACCTCTGCCAGTCATGTTGGATAGGGGTTGACAACTTCTACAAGTCCTTTTGACAACCTGCACCCAACCGTTGCCAGTCATGCTAGGGGCACCACACTATTTTCCACGAGTCATATCAATGTCACATCTCCAACCTCTGTAGGAGATGACTCTCTCACCTCTACCAGTCACGTTAATAGTATGTCACCAGCCATTGTGAACGACATTGGGGGCATTGAGAAGCCCGGACGCCTCATATGTAAGCCTAAATTCCTTTACAGGACTTGTGGAGGAGATCACCTTACTGATTTATGTCCAGCCATGACTAGGATACTAGAAGCGTGGGGCTCACCTAAGGGCCCTTCGGATTCTGAGGTGTTTGTGGTCTCCCCACACCTTGTTCCTCTATTGATTGACACCATAGTAATGTCGTTGCAATATTTTCTTGATCACACCCCTATTTTCGAGGGTGATGTATCCCCTATCCCTGTTATCCTACATCCTCTTCAACCTAGAATTGAAGAAGTGGTTGTACCGGTGCAATCTATGGTAAATCCTACTCTCTTTGCGGAGGGTGATGCGTCCTTCAACCATGTCATCAACATCCCTGATCTTGCACCTTCTGAATGAGAGACAGATCTACTTTCCCCGAGTCCTCTCCCTCCGGGTTTTGAGGAGATCACCTTCGATTGGAACGGTCTTGTGGGGTATCCAATGCCCCCACCTATGTCCTTTCCAATAAGGGACATTATCTGATATATCACTGAGACTGTATCCTACGCTGGTACTCTATCCTCCTCAACTTGGAGAGCTTTGGGTTTTCCCCAGCTTATTTTGACTATTCGTAAGATACTGACATTCTGCAAAATTTTTGTACGGGAGCCTTGGGCCCCCCTGTGACTTGTCGCCTAGACTCTCCCAAACGAGTCTGAGTTAATCTCTTTTCTGACTCATTCAAAAAGAGAAAATATTGTCGAGTGATTTGTCCCTTTCACACTTGTTAAATTGGACTTGAAAGGTCGTGAGTCTTATTTAAGTTCTTTTCCGACTCGTTCGAAGAGATTGCCGAGTGAACTTGTTTCTTTCACACTCGTAAATTGGATTTGAAAGGACGTCTATTTGGCACAATTTTATCCCTTTTTCACACCAAGTAGACTAAAAGACATAAAAAATGAGATTTTTTGGTGTTAAGTTGTGATTGTATCTCATGCCCTTGCTTGCAGTATTGAGCCTATATCTGGTTCTCGCTTTGCATTATAAACCATTTTCCTCATTAGTTTTTCATCCTCAACCAAGCAGATCCTTGTTTATATCCTTCACAATTTGACACCCTATACCTAGGAGGGAACATTCCCTAAGTCTCCATCTCCCACATGCATTTCGCTGCATTGAGCATAGGTACGTTCCACTGTTGGAAGTAGTTTTTCTTACTTGTGACACTTGTTTCCTCCTCTATATCATAACATTCATTTGTCTATTAAAAAACAAAAAAAAATACGAGCGAGAAGGAAGTATTATCTTATATTGGCAGTAGTCGTGTCACCTTTGAACAGATCACAGAGTTATTGAGTCCATTTATCATCATAATTTTGGGATTAGCATGGACTTAGGAAGTTGAGCTCGTTGCAGAGTTTTCTCTACCAACTGGTTACTCTTCCAGTCCCTATAGAGAATTTCATTGATGCCTCCTGCATCTCATGGTTTCATCATTGGGTCTATGCTGCCAGAGCCCTCCATATGTATCATGCTCTTGTTCAAAGGAAGTCTATCAACCTGTGTCGACCACTCCTTAGAACTCTTGACTTTGCATGTCGTCCATACCCTAAGTTTGTCTCAGAATCACATGATACTATAAGTCCTATCATGCACCATGGCCCTACTTTCATCATTGGTAGGTAACCTTGAACCCATCAGTTGACATTTCATCATTGGTCGTTGACTAGGTGGTTTTCCTTGTGTTCGACAACAATACTTCTATTCAAACATTGGGATTCCTGTCATGTCTTGGATGCCATTAACCTTATTGGTGGTTTCCTCTCCTTTGTCAGCAATTTTCATCATTGGCTGCTATTCAGAGGGTATTTTTTGTGTACTGCTTACACTTGGCACACATGAAAGACACACAGGATCATTGGTTCGTGAACATGTTCTCCGTCAGATTTCCACCAAATCATGAAGCTCCTACTTTATACCTCGTTCTAAATGATGAGAGATGCCTCAATGCTCTCCTTTCACCAGGTCTCTTTCCATTGACTTCAGCCCATTTATTCTATAAATGGGACCTAGATACTTATGAGTACCTTGAGGCTTGCAGTCATCAGTGGTAGGCTCTCTTGCCATCAACAGTTGGGGATACATCAATGTCTCCTGATCGATGGATTCTTCAGGTGTTCAACATAAACTATTTTATTCACACTTGTAAGAATGTACTCGGTGCCTTGATACCTAATTTCATCATCAGTAGGCTGTCTCACGTTTGTTAACAGTATACATCAATGACTGATAATTAAACAATGTCTCATTGTGTTTGACCTCAACTCCTTTATTCACATGATGTAGACTTACACACTTGGCAGATTGTGTAGAAGACTTGAAGACATCACTATGTGGCTGCAGCTTTCCTGAGGTATTTCTTCCTTTTCATTGGACCAATACCTATATGACTTCAGTGATCATGGGAGATCATATTGTACTCCATGGTATACAAATGTATTCAGATTGGTTTTGAGACTAGTTCTATTGGGCCTTGTTCGTGACTATGATAGCTTGTGTCATGTAACCACATTTGTATTTTCCTATTCATGGCCACAGACACTTGTTTGGTATATTTTCACATGGATCTACAGTGTAATTTTATTGTCAGCCATGTATTCAAATTTAGTGAAGAATGTAATGAGCAACTAGTTCATCTAGTTGGTTCCCTACCACTCCACTTCTGGGTTGTTTATAATGTATTTCAGCCATCACAGATACTCCTCTGACCTCACACATTAGGGGGCATATGTTACAGCAAGATTTTACTCCCCTATGCAATCTTGCATGAAGGGCCTTATTCCATTTCCCTATGCAGACTTATCTTCCCTATTGATAAAATCCAGAGACAAAAATACATATTTCTCCACATGTACGCATCTTGCACACTATACAACATGCATATATGCAAGCTGCTCCACTACAACCCACGTACATCAGGATTTGTGCTAGAAAATGTAAATTAAATGTCATGTTTCCATGTCATGACAGGATATCTTTGATCCTTGGCCTTCCATATATTGGAAATGTTCTCACTCGACCCTTCAGTTCCATTTTGAAGGCTATAAATGGGCCAATTCCGAGCTATGGAAAAGGAGAAAGAATTCAACTTTGAGAGCAAAGTTACTTTGGAGAAATTATTTACTTCATATTGAGTTTGCATCCCTTTTTCCTTTAAGTTTGAACACATTGTTCAGCCCCCAATCTCTTCCCTTATTGATTGAGAACCCCATTGTTTCTCTTTTATGAGATTGCCTTTGGTGGAGGATTGAAGTGGCGGAGGCCCAGCTGGAAGGAACTTAGTTTCACAGTTTCAAACCTTGCCGACACAAAAGTCTATAACATTTTCACTTCTGCTGATCATTTATTAATATAAATACTCTTTTCCTGTCCAATTGATATCTTGAAAATATATTGAATTATTATTCCATGGGAATATTTGTCATGTTTATTAATGGATTATGCTATCTAATGTGATAACCTTTTATATTATCACCATATGCTTGCTTTTCTTGTTTGTTGAGAACTTGTTGCAGGTATATAGCTTTGGGTCAATGTGCTCAACGATGGACTTCATCGAACGTTTGGATGAGGTAGGCCTCTTTCTTATCTTTCTTGCATATTGGTTTATATAGCATGTTGTCGGGATAGAGTTGATTTTTGCAGTCATTTCCGTCTGTTGTGGTTTACCCTAGCCATAGAGATATTTTCCTCGTAACATGAACCTAGGGGTTTACTTCTAACAAAATAAATATGGGCGAAAACTAGAGGAAAGGGAGAATGATCTAGATTGGAAATAGGAATGAGGAGGAATAGGGCATAGACATAGACAAACACACATAGAGATACACAATGAAGAGACAGTCTCACAAACAAATGGTATGGTAATATGAATGAGCATACATATCTCTTGTGCACAAACTTGAGCAATAGAGAAAATAGAGAATGTTTTATGAGGATAATAAGAATCTTACCCAGGACATGAATGGTCAACCTAGAATAGAGAACACCCATATCCAAACTGGAGTAGAGAGGGTAGTAGTTTGGTGCTTCTTGGAAAGAAACCGACATTGATAAGGGGAGGGCACCGAGGGATTGTGTAGCAGAGAAGGGACTCCCTTGTGCAGAGGAAATCTAGCTGGGAAGGCACCTGGTAAGCTCATGGAGGCTTTGATCTCAGTGGAAGAGGGGATTTATGTTGTTACCAATGTAGTGAAGCAGAGTAACCTTCTTGACCAATTCCTTGACCTGATAGCCAACTTGTGAGAGTCCCATGGTGGTATCATGGCCTAGCATGGGGGAGACTTGCTGTAAAAATGAAAAAGTGCAGCATATCCTAAGGTTGGGTGGAGAGACATTCACACTCAGTCAATTGACTGGTTGAAGTTGAAAATACATAAGTGTTTCCCCATGTATATGGAAAGTGTGTTTTTAATGAATATGAATTTCATTCTATTTTCAATGATAACTTTAATATGTCGAAAGAACGTTGAATATGATTTTTAATGGTGTAATGTAGTCTATTTTAAAAGGTCAAGTGATTTCTTGTAAGGACCATGTATGGAAGGTTGGTGAAGACATGTAACCTTGCATTTTCCCTAGCCTTTGAATGGAAAGCTTGTAGGATATAAAGATTCTTCACTTGGAAGCTATGGGGAAGTGTTACCTATGTATTGAGGAAGTGGGTTAAAATCCCAAGGTATTAGAGTTCAAACCCTTGCGGAAGATGTCGAGGAAGACTGTGGGTAGATATGACCTAAAATAACCCTCAATCATGTTGAATCCTTGTCACAACCCAAGAGGGAACTTGAGTCATTGATTCAACAAGAAGAACCGATCTCAACTATTTGTCAGAGATATGGGCTTCAAAAGAAGCCTATTGCAAGGAGGACCCTTCAAAAAAGCTTGGAAACCTTGCCAACGTGAACTTTCCAATGGGAGAGTCCCGAGTTGATGATAGCTGTCAATCTACCGGGAGGCTAATCCGACGAGATCTAGACTATATATCCATTGAGTGTTAAGCCGATAAGTCTATCAGAAAGGCGGAGTTCAGAAAATTCCACGGGGAATGAGCAGATGGAACTTCCGATGAGAGGATCCCAATAACAAAAACCTAAGAGTGGTAAGAGTTGTAGATCTATTGATAATTCAGCCGATGAGATATGAGCCATTGGATATGATAAGGGTCTATCCTGATAGAAGAACACAATCAAAGTGGTAGTGCCAGTTAACTATTGAGTGAATATGGGATCGAATAGATTCCTGATCGTTGGATGTGGAGGTCCCATGACCGTCGGATCCATTGGAAGATTCCCATTCGGTAATAAATGTTTAGGAAAACCACAAGGTCGTGGATAGTGAGTATTTATTGATGGCGGAGGCCCAAGTGGGCAGAGACCATTGATATGCTTGCGGGCTGATACAAAGAGATTTCATCAATAGATCTTGATGTAGAACCCACTTGTCCAATGTCCATAGGAGAGTGGGAGTGACCTTTATCCATAGTGTAGTTTGGAGGTTTCAAGTGAATTAGGACCGTCAGTTTTCCTAATCCTTGACCATTGGATCTACCGGGGTGAGGTTGTCAACAATTCTTTTCTGAGACTTGACGATCATAGACCATTCCCATTTTCTACTTACCCTTTCTACCCTCCATAATTTTTTTTACAAGAGCATATCAGAAAGTGAAATAATTAGCAAAAGATGATTTTACAACAAAACCATAAATTCTAAGTTCTATCCAATAAGTAAATTGGCTACCCTATGGATTCACCAGCTGTTGACTTGAAAACTCGCTACTAGTTATGCCTGCAAATGGTTGCAAGGCATATTAAAAACAACTTATTATGATAACTATAATTAGTAGGTAGGACCCCCTAGAAGAGAAAACAAATAAAGGCTTATTTTCCATTATTCCTAAGGTTTTAACACATACATGTATGCTGGAGATAATAATGTTTTGACTTCTTCAATTTGATTACAAAAATTTATGAAATAAGACATATGAGTTCCACTCCATAACTTGGCTGCATGCAAAGTTGAGATCATAAATGAGTTTGTTTATTTGTATACATATAAAGGTTGGCTCATTACACTATTGTTAAATTTCATATGACAATGAGCATATGTAATGCTCAAACAAATATATGGTGTGTGCGACAAAGTTTGGAGTGGTCAATATATGAGTTATATATATGGAAAAAACATTTTGCAATGATATCAATATACAGTTGGAGTTGGAATTTCAAGATTCATAAGGCATTTGTTTTTGTTGTGGCATAAAATGGGATAGTTTATGATGCAAGTATTATGTTATATGGTATGGAGCACACATTTAATGATTGAATTGATCAAGTTTTAGTTATGAAAATGGTTTTTATTTGACATATATTATGATTGTGGTTTATCTGCTTAATGGTAAACCATAGTTGTTGATATAATCCATCATTTAGTGGTTATGATGATGTGACAATTGTGATATGATATGCATTGATGTGCACTGATATGGTGCATGGACCTCCTACATACTTATAATGTTCATACTTATGGTGCATGGAACTCCTACATACTTATAATGTTATTCCTTATAATGTACATACTTATAATGTCATACTTATACTTATAGGAATGTGTGATAATGTTCTGACATATTAGGAATGTGTGAAAATGGTTTTTATTTGACATATGTTATGATTGTGGTTTATCTGCTTAATGGTAAACCATAGTTGTTGATATAATCCATCATTTAGTGGTTATGATGATGTGACAATTGTGATATGATATGCATTGATGTGCACTGATATGGTGCATGGACCTCCTACATACTTATAATGTTCATACTTATGGTGCATGGAACTCCTACATACTTATAATGTTATTCCTTATAATGTACATACTTATAATGTCATACTTATACTTATAGGAATGTGTGATAATGTTCTGACATATTAGGAATGTGTGAAAATGGTTTTTATTTGACATATGTTATGATTGTGGTTTATCTGCTTAATGGTAAACCATAGTTGTTGATATAATCCATCATTTAGTGGTTATGATGATGTGACAATTGTGATATGATATGCATTGATGTGCACTGATATGGTGCATGGACCTCCTACATACTTGGCACTCATTCTTGTGTTTGGCACATCAATGCATATCATATCACAATTGTCACATCATCATAACCACTAAATGATGGATTATATCAACAACTATGGTTTACCATTATGCAAATAAACCACAATCATAATATATGTTCATACTTACAAATTGAAAGTGAATGAGTTTCAAGTAGGATTAATGGATTGAGAACATTATCACACATTCCTATAATTTATTTCACTTTTCATAAATCCTTTTATCTATCCCTAATCATTTTGTTTCCTTTCCATTTCATTTCCTATGTTCGTAAGTTAAGGATGGAATTCATAAATAGTTTAAAAGATGTATGGAGAATATGTGTTGGCGGTTTTCATATATGGTTTGAAGCTTGGTTGGTATAAGGCATAAAGACTATGGAAAGAGTATGGGAAAACTAATTATATTTGGACTATGAACATGTATCATACACTCCTATCATTTGATTTCATTTAACACACATTACAAACCCCTTCATCTCTCCCAAATTCATTATTTGTCCCATGTTCTAAGAAAATAGTAATTACTAGTTTGTGGAGACATGAGTGGTGCATAGTCTTGCAAAAGATGTATATATGCATAGGAAATTGCAAAATTCTTCTTTGATCGTTTCCCTTTCCCCTCAATTTCCCTTTATTGCTTGCATGCTTGATTACTGGTTAACTTAGAGCCATCATTAAATTATATACTATGCAAGATAATATTTGATGTTTTACTCATTGTAAATTGTATATACCAACCTACTCTTTATGATTATTGAGATGGGTTTCTTTAGCAGAGGTTGTTACAATAGAGGAAACAAAGATAACATGGGAAATAGAGGAAATTGGAAAAAATGACAAAATGTTGGTTGGAAAAGTGGTAGAAACACATATTTACACTTATAATTTGGGACACCAAACATATCAATTTATTTTTGGCATATTTATGATATTTTGGGAGGCACACGTGTATTTATGGCATGTCTATTTTTGGGTTGTTGGATGTGCATGTTTTTATGATGATGAGGTGACAAGATATTCATATTAAAATCATGGAGCAACAAGGGAATATTGAAAATTAAAAAAATAAGAGATACGTAGGGGTCCCCACCTATTAATTATTATTAATTATTATACTTTATCATTATTTAATAAATTTGTCCTACTTAATTAAAATTATTTAGCCTTCTAACTAAAATGTATTTAAACTAATTGAACTACCTCAATGAAGAATAAAAGGAGAAGGCAATGAAGGACAAGGCATGAGAAAATAGAGAGGAAATTATGATAAATGTTTTCTCTTGTTATAAAGTGATATTTCATTCATCTTTCATTCATTTCTGAATTGCATAGAGCTGAATCCTCTGGTTGACAATAGGGTTATATTGAAGGTGGCAAGAATAAGGACTAAGAAGCATAGATATTTGACAAGCTTCAAAAGGTCGTACATTTGTATCAATGATCTATTAATTTTAATTTAATTTATGAATTAGTTTTTAGTGCTGATTAGAATTATTTTGCAGAGTCAAGCCAATGATACATTTGTGGCTTGGTTGATCCAATATTTTTCTAGTCTTGGTATTTTCTTTGAATATATCAATTGTATTTGTGTGATGTAAAATTACACCATATACTTCTAAGTATAACTTTGGTCCTTACCCTTGTAGGGGTTTGTAAAGAAGGCTTCGACTGTAATTTGGAATGAAAATCAATAAAATCATACACTGATTTTGGCCTCACTTTTGGATCCATTGTATAATGATATTTCATATTTTCTTTTTTAAAATTGTATATTTTAATCTGTTTATAATCACATTCAAATACCTTTTTATATTTTATTTAAATTGAAGCACTTAATTATAAAAATAACATTAGACCCAAGTA